>ML976690.1:181502-312040 GCA_010015655.1 Bimuria novae-zelandiae CBS 107.79
GGGATAAACTCTGTATCAAATTTTGGCTTGTAGAGATCCTTTTTAGGACCCACAAAGGCCTGCCAGCGACAAGTAACGTACGGCGACTCCGCTTCAGATACCCCAGTAGCTGATTTTGTCTCCTCTTCCTGAGTTTCTCCCTGCGTAGGGTCGCCAACGCTGGGCGGGTCACTGGGTAGATCACTGGATAATACGATTGCTGGCAGTGGCTGCGCAGACGGAGGCTCGATATCATGATCAAGGCTAACTGGATCAGATACAGCGTTGTCCTCCGGCGGAGGAGCATCCTTCTTGGATACTTGTCTCCGTGATTGGGTACCTTTGGCAGCTGCTGCAGGCGCCCGGCGCGCACGTTTTGAAGGATTTTTACCTCCATCAAATGGCTGGGTAGCTGTACGCTTACGCTGACTACGCGGCGGCATAATACAGGTATTGATACAGGGTGAATGTTCGCTGTAATCATTGTTTTACTAACAAATTGGGTGATAGAAAATATTTTCTGGGAAGCTGGGGCCACCTCGGCTGCCCGAAGTGGGGCGGGACGGTATTTCGGAAAGCACCGATAACGTGGCTTGGCACTCAATGCGCGTCGTCAGTCAGTGCGCACCCTCGCGGTAAACCACCAAACTTTGCAACAACATAACTCCACCAATATGGCTCCAATTGACGACGCAATAGCAGCAATCGAATCGCTAGCTCCAGGAGAACACTTTTCATACTCTACAATAGCAAGAAAATTTGGTGTTGTGAGATCTACATTGACGCGCCGGCATCAACGCGTAACACAAGAGCGCGAGCTTGCCGACAAATCTCGAAGAACTCTCCACCAACACCAAGAGAGAGAGCTCCTACAATACATACAACAACTTACAGAGCGCGGCCTCCCTCCTACACGCCAAATGGTACGTAACTTTGCGTCCTCTATTGCTCGCAAGGAGGTCTCTATGAGCTGGGTTGATCGCTTTGTGCGCCGCTACGAGTCCTCCCTTATAAAGCGCTGGTCAACAGGCCTTGACAGGAACCGCCACAACGCTGATTTAGAGGGCAAATATGAGCTCTACTTTCAACTCTTGTACGAGAAAATAGCAAAGTACGACATACTGCCAGAGCATACCTACAATATGGACGAGAAGGGCTTTCTACTTGGTATCACCGGCCGTTCAAAAAGGATCTTCAACAGGCCTGTGTACGAGAGTCGGAAAGTGAGGCACGCTGTACAGGATGGCTCCCGCGAGTGGATATTAGTATTAGCATATATTTACGCTAATAGCTCTTTAATTAACCTAGCCCTTGTATATTAGTCTAACAAGAAGAGCCTATAATTAAGCTAGGTTAAATAAATTAATAATAATATATATAGAGTTTTTATCTCCTCCTTAACCTCTAGCTAGTCTAATAATTAACTTAGTGTTATATAGCTTAAATAGGTATTTAACTATTATACTAAAGAGAAAGCGTAGAGAGCGCGATAATAATATTAACTATTAATACTTAATAGCTATAGCTCTGTTAAGATCCGATCTTACAGGCACTTGGCTAGGCTCCAGAGCGCCTATGGTCTTATGGTGACCAATGGAGGTACAGTACCTGGAGGTCACGTGACTGCTCGCTGCGCTCGACTCGAGCATGTCGAGCAGGACAAGTATATAGGAACGCAAGAAGGAGTCTCTCTTCTACTTGTGTTTAACCTGTTTATCAATCTATCGTTTGGATCTGAATAAGCAACCTTGTTGATTTGATTGTGCTGTACACACCTTCGATACCAACGCCCTCAGTGACAGGCGCAAGCTATCACTACAACCCTTTCCCGTCCTACCAGTACTCCTGCCCGAGAACCAACCTTAGCCCCTTAGAGAATAGCTACCTCTTTGGGATCTTAACAAGCTCTTATATTATAATAGATTTTATTAACTATTATAACTAGAATAAAATTCTCTTTACTATATTTTTTTCTTACGCAACCTATACGCTATAGCCTTTTCATATTTATATTTTTAAATTACTCTTAGTAGCGTATATAAAGAAGCTTATAAAGTACTTATTTAAGTGCTAAGCGCTATTAATAGTAGCAAAAAAAGACTTTTTTAACCTATTTTAAAAGGCCTAGTAGAGTTATATAGCTCCGTAATTAGTTATAAAAGCCTTTACGTGTATAGGTACATAGCCTTAAGACCTAACGCATATGCTTAAGAGATTTAGGGAATAAATACCTTTATTATAAAAGAGCTTTATATTAGCACTTAGCGTGTTAGACTAGCGTAAAGTTAAGAGGCTCCTACGCTCTACTATTAATAATATTATAAATAAAGTAGCGCGCACGCTTAGCTCTATAATATACTTAATTTTTATATAAAATTAACTCCTTAAGTATAAAAACTATAGCCTACGAAAGGCGCTTGTTAATTAAAAGCGTTATAAAAATAAGGGTAAGGCTTTGCCTTTAAGTACGCCTAAGCGCTATAGTAGAGGTGCTACTTTCTAGTCTCCTGCGATAGTACAGAGAGCTTATAACGCTCTCGCTTAATAAGAGGCGGATAAATAAGAGGAGCTACTCTAAAAAGCGCGTAAAAAGGAAATATAGAGATTAAATAAGGAGCTTAAACTACGTTTATAGGTAGAGAGACGTGTTATGCGCGTGTAAGCTTAAAAGGCGCGCGCGAGGGAGAGAGCTACGAAGGACGCTTAAAAAGCTTACTACTAATAAGCTTATATAACTAAAAAGTATCTTAAAATTATATTAAACTTTTTTAAAAAGGAAATTAGCGTGCTTTTCTATCTACTTTTTAAAAAATATATAAAAATAAGCCTCCGCGTACGCTTTAAAGAGTTATTTAAGTAAAGAGGGTAACGCTAACGCCCTTATAGCTTTTCTTATAGAGTAGGTAAATAATTAGAATACTAACGTAATATTTATAAATACTATAAGCTAGTAATACTTAATATACTTAGTTATACTTAATACTAAAAAATCTTATAATAAGAACTATTGTAGAGAGCTCTACACTATATTTTGTTCGCGGCGTGGGGATGGCGAGGGTGCGCACTGACTGACGACGCGCATTGACTGCCGAGCTACGTTAGAACCGGCCGATCAGCTGAGCCTGAACGCAACCATCGAGGCGCGTAACCGTTGGCTCCCGCAGCGCCACGGCGTGATACGCGTCCCAACGTCCACGATGAACGAACGCCATAACGGAGAATTTTCATCTCGTATGCCGATGCAAACATGCTGCAGAATTTGGGTGTACAGTTGGTGTAACTTCAGTGATGATTCATGTCAAGCATTTGATTTCAGAGTTGGCAGCTGGATCAATGTTTGATTTCAATGATTCGTATTGCTCCTCGGAGCGTTCGAGTGTCGTAGTGTACAAGAGTCATCCTCGAACGAAGAGTCATGAGCTAAAGTAGGGAATGAGAGCATTGCTGTGCCGAAAGTCAGAGCTATGATTGAACTATACATCAACGTGATCGACGCAGTTCATACGCACGTGTTTCTGTAGGGATTGCGGAATCGAATATAGGATGAAAGTCATCCATGGACACCCATCGTGGAACTCGTAGTGTGAGATGGGCCCACCGGCTAGTCTGGAAATGGTGTAGCCCTCGCCACTCCTATGTGTGTGTTCCCGTTCTCACTTGGGCGAGATGTCACCGTAGAGAGTTGATAATAAATTCCACCGAGATTTTACCTTGACGTGGAAACGCCTGTTGCATCGCATACAATCACTGACATAGACGAGTTTCTGAAGCTCAGCGTGAGGAAGCCTGGTGCGCTGGAGGACAGGGCGACGGCGCAGAAGTAGAAGCTGAGATTCGTCATGTTTGATTAAGATCGGGATGGCTCCATTAGCCTGGAGGAAGCGACGAAGAGACATAGATAGTCCCCTCCTCCCAGGTAAAGTCCAGTAGCCTAAATTCCAAGAACAGACGGCTGGGATCGGAGTCGGTTCCACATGCCCTTCGATCAGGTCACCAAGACCTCAGACCATAGTAGTATAGACCCAAGGAGTGAAAGCATATATTCAAAGGGTATCTACAAGCAATTTTACTATGCATCACATCGAATCCACGCTCACCGAACCGCATTAACACACCCACTATCTTCTTTCGCGTCCCCTCCTACAAAAACCACCTAAAGTCCGGGCTATTCGGGCCCTCTCTCAACTTCTCCGTACTAACATCCCTCGCCGTAAGATTAACCCCTTGTTTCTTATTCCTCCTGCGGTTATCAAAGATCATATACGAGCCCAACAGCAGCGCCGTCACACATCCCGTCGCGCCAAACGCCGCCGTCGTCGCCAACGCAGGCACATACTTCGGCTTATCCTTGTCCTGGAAGATATTCGAGCTAACGACGCCCATGAGATTGGCGAGCGGGACACCGACCGAGGTAAGCGTAACGCGACGACCCTCGTGGGCGACGTTGTTGTTATACCAGGTGGAGAGGATGACGGACGGTGCGGAGGTGCCCCACACCATCATGAAGGCGGCGAAGTAAGCGGTGGAAAGGTGCGAGGGTACGTCGATGGCGGCGAAGATGATGAAGCCGCAGAAGGTCATGGCGAAGCCGAGCGCGATAAAGGGGAAGCGGATGCGCGCGAGATCAGAGGAGAAGGCGAGGATGAGCAGCATGACGGCGCCGACGCAGTTCGGCGCCACCGTGTAGAGGTTTGTCTTGATGGTGTCGTATTTCAGCGCCTGGATGATCTGCGGCATGAACAGGCCGACCGACTGGAGGGGAACACCGAGGCAGATTTCGATGGCGAGGAAGCCGTAGGTTGAGGGGAGCTTGAAGATCTGGAGCGCGTCTTTCAGGTTGAACTTCTCGCCGACAATGGCGGAGGAGTCGATTTGGATACGTGTGAAGGCTAGCTTCTTTTCGTCTTCGTTGAGGAATTTCGCTTCGTAGGCGTTCTTGGGGAGCCACCAATAGGCGACGAAGGAGAAGAGGACTGTTAGCGACCCCTCAAGGAGGAAAAGATATCGCCACCCTTTCAAGCTAGTGTTCTTGATCTGGAACACTCCAAAGGCGAGAAGACCGGAGAAGGCGTTTGCGATGTTGGAAGCGGCGTAGAAGAGGGCGAGACGGCGCGCGAGTTCACCGCGACGGTAGAAGGTGGTGAGGTAGTAGATGACGAGCGGGAAGAAAGAGGCTTCCGCCGTACCTAATCAACGTCAGAACATGATCGTGATAAAACTCTTCGTCCGATCTCAAGCAGCAAGAAACGCAAAATAAAGTGAAGGGCCACTCACCCAGAAACCATCGAAGAGCCATCATTCCACCCCAATTCCTCACGGATGCGCTCAACAGAGTCATGCTCCCGAAGCAAAACATCAGGATCGGCAACATCCGATGCGGTCCAATCTTCTTTCCCAGCATCGCAATCGGCGGCGCGAAAAGCACGTACGGGACAAAGAATATGCTCAGCATGGTGTTGTACTGGCCCGGCTTGAAATGCAAGTCCTTGTCCATCCCGTCCGTCTTCGCGTTGCCCAGATTACCCTTGTCGAGCGCATTGAAGAGGTACCTTTAGTCAATGTTAGTTAGAGATGAGTGATTGAAAAATGGTGATTCCGTACATAAGAGCCAACATGGGCAGAATTCGGACATCGAACTTGAGCGCGAGCCTCTTCTCATGCTCAAAGGACGGAAGGTGCTCTGTTTGGCCTTCGCGCGGAACTGGATTATGGCCATCGGAGGACGAATTGGAAGCGGTAACTTCGAGACCGTTCTTTGCGAGCTCGGGCTCGGTCGCTTTGTAGTCGGCCATGGTTGGCAGTAGAGCGTAGCGGACGTTAAGCTAGCGGAAGTGGCGCTTTCCCCCAGAGGCGCGATGATGTAGGACAAAGGCGACCCAGCGGGTGCGGACTGTCGTGCTAGTGTCCGGTCGACAATAAAGTCGTCGGCAGTAATGTCTAGTAGGGGAGTGGGAGTCGCTGTCACGCGGGACAAAGGACAGAATAAGGCGACCTTTGTATCGTTCAAGATACGCCCACGTTACAGTGTAACGTTCTATCAAGCTTCTAGGCGGCGCGATGGTAAGCCGATTTTGTAAAGTCTGCAGCCGTCGCAGGCTAACTGACAGGTTAGGACACCCGTTGACCGGGGCAAGAACCGACGTGCAACCGTGCGTTTCGGCGCGATGATAGGACGTCTGTCCAATCCGCGTGACATACTGGTGAACGGTGAATTACGTTTGCGGCTCGTGAGTGGTCAGACGGCGCATACGGAGAGGAGATCGCTAACACCCCGGTCTGATAAGGGTAGGGGCTTTACATGGACATTCGGACCGCTCAAATGGGTAGCCCGGTTGTTGGGTGACGGTTGCCAGCACCTGCATTCGCAAAATTATCGCATGTCTCACTCGTGTAGTAGCAGGAGCGCGCGAATGATGTATTGTTTGCTGTCTCCTTCCTTAACGGACGTCGAGGTGACTGTGTGTTCCCCGCAATCCCCGCGTTTTCGGCAGCCAACGCGACAGCGTCAATCCTCCGAGAAAGGGATTATTTTTACGCGCTTCTTGAAGCGCGTCTCTCGTCGCACATGAGACGGAAGACCGGCATTCAACTCTTGGAAGCCTTGACCTCCATCTTTCGAGCATTTGCATCATCCTCAAGGAGCCAAGCAGACCTCAGTAAGAGCTTGCTTGCTCTAGACCTTTTGCACGGGACCCCTATCGCCACTCCTCCTGAGAAGAAACACCATTCTCAGAAGTCCCGGAAAGCTTTTCTAGGCAGGAAACAAGGTAGGTGTGCGGCGTCGATGCTTACATTCATGCTCGTAACATTTTGAGCCAGCCAACCGAGCGCTTCTCGAAACTCCAATGCAACGCTCATGCACCAGGTCCGTTCAGCTGAGCTGCCACTGGGCGTAAGCGCAAGGCCCAAACGCAACCCTTTCAATAAACAACACGGTTTCACTTTCTTGCTGGTCTCATCACCTGTTCGCATGACCATTACTGCTCCCCATTGATAACCGCGGAGAACACATCCGCTGTTGGAGGTACTGCCCTGTCTAGTCCCTTGCACCGAGAATTTGTGTCTCCGTAACAAAGCCCGCCCAGGTGCCAGGAGAGATCCCTACAACAAGTATCCAGCTTATCTCTTCCGCTCCGACATCGTATCTCGGGCGACTATTGCTATGCTGCACGCCGATGTAACTGCTCCACAGATGATTGCGCTCCACCGTCCAGGGACCGAGGCAGAGCCGAGAAAGCCCCTGCAATACCCTGATACCTCGTGCAGCCGTTATCTTTACAAAATAGCCGCAACCGCCCCAGGGCCGCCACCGCCGCTCACATCTTTATCTGAGGCATTTAGGTGTCGCGTGAGCTTGCGCTTGCAGAGGTACATGTACCGTATATCCATATTGGTTGATGCGCATATGGTGATGCGTTGTTCGCAATGTGCCCGAGTGGCTCCATGGCTAGCTACCCAATAGACCACGAAAAGAAGTTCTAAAGTCGCCAAAGAGGCGAGAATGATGGGTGAAAAGTACAGTTAACGCCATATGGGTATCCCTTCCTAACCAGGCTTTTCACTGAAACGCCTTGCCCGTAGATAACAATGCGATCTTGAAAGTCTGAACAGAGGAAATAGAATAGTAATACATGGCCTCCTAATATCATTCCTGTATCGCTTCTTTGCCCTTGGATGAAGGGTGGAGGAGGTTCGGTCGCCATTTCGTCACGTTTGAGACGCTGAAGTGTAGCGGCTCCTTCGGACCTTTCTCTCGGACAGGCATCTTTCGCTTCGAGCGACCGGATACATAGAGGGGATGCTGTACGTGACCGGCGCTGTTGATAGTGGGCATCGACTGTTTCGAGCGGAGCTTAGGCTTCTTGTCACGGTGCTCGTCGTCCTCATGGCTTTCAATGCTGCGGGTTTCTTCCGTCTCAAAACTTCGTAGGCTGCTGCGCTCCGAGGAATAGCGGCTTGATTGTGTCTGCACACGCTCGATGGGGCTGAGCATGGATGCAGACTCGGCAAGGACATCCAGTTTCGAGGGCGCCCTATCCGCCACCGAGTGAGTTCGAGATGAATAGGTAGGTGGAGGGTCCTGGTAGTCGTACATGATTTCCGAATCGAGGCTCTTGTATTTAGCGTTCCCGTCCAATTCTTCATCGTCCATCCAGCACGAGTCATCAGCACCCAGAACAGCAGGAAGAAAGCGAATCTCGTTCCAGGTGACGTCCTCGAATTGCAACGTGATATATAATATATCACCCTGCATCTTGTCGTGCGCAATGCAGTGATCTTCAAGGAACGGATAGTCCCACACGCCGCGATGAACAAGATCTGGGGGTAGAAGGGAAAGCGCCATGCGCCCGAATGGCTCATCCGCAGGTCGGTGAGCAGTCAAAGGCATCCACGGCCGACCCCGAAGGATTCCTTTGAACGTGGTCTCGATGCGGTTTGCAAAACAGGAACTGTCTTGACTTGGGAAGTCCATGTTCTGCTGCAGCTTGCGTGTGGCACAGCGCTTGTAGCCGTTGCTGTCTGGGTCGTAGGCAAACTTCTGACTCTTGCGCGGAACAAAGATGACTCGTGCGCTCCATGACAACGGGTATTTCTTATCATTACGAATCGGGAGTTGGCACAGCATGTGCTGCGATTGCATGAGAAGGGGAAGTTGTGGAACAGGAGGCACTACTTTGGGTGTAGAGAGTAGAGGCTTGGGTGTCGCGGCTCCGGGTGTCGGTTCTCTGGAGATGCCGCTGTTCAGCTCCATGCGGTCGATCCTGTTTTCGAGGTCCATAGTCACTTCGTCGACCATGGTCAAACGCTCTTGCATGGCCTTCATCTGATCATTGAATTCTTGCGTCTTGTCCACTACAGCCTCCACTTTGTCGTCCATGTGCACTTTCAGATGCTGCATATTGGAGTACATGCGTGCTTCGATGCCCTTGTAGGTGCGAAAATACTCTTCTCTTGCCATACGCTCTTTGAAGAGCTCCTGCTTCATCTGGTGCTCTAGGTGCTCATGCTTCTTGACTTCCTGCCGCAGCCGCTTCAATTCGGCGACGATGAATTCATATTCATCTGCCATGGCGGAGGATACGGGTTCCGGTTCGTGGTGCCAGGCCTGATGTCCGCAGCCGCATTGTGAGCGGACGAGAGAATCCGGAAAGAAGGTGCGGCACGAGCACCGTTGGCGTACACCGCCTGCTACTTCGGCAGGCACGATGAAGCTGCATTCTCCGCGCGGCAGCTGCGTCTCTTCAGCACGAGGAATGCGCGGATCGTTCCTCGATGCGGGCTTCACAGGCACGAGGTAGTTGTGGTGGTTGCTATTGAACATCAGGGGAGGGCCTGGTCACGGCCGTGCCGTGCTTTTTGCTGGGTAAACGGACAGCTCATAGAAGGCCCTCAGGTCGGGGTCGAATGGGATCAAAAAGAAGGGCTGAGCCAGTTGAAGCAGCAGGTCGGCTAAGAGACTATCCGGGAGGTGTCAGCGGGGGCGAAGCGTGCGTTATAAATTGAGGATAACAGGCGGTAGGGGTTCTGAGGCTGGCGTACGTACAAGATAAGAAGAAGGGGCGTCGCAACCACAGCGCCGGAGCACGCGGGAGTATCCGGAGGGTGACAGGGCAGCGCGGCGGTCGCACAGCCAAAAGGAGAGCGTGGAGAGGGTGCGACCGTGGGCGCTGCTGAGGGTTTTGGGGACACGACAGACGAGGTACAGTGCTCGGTTTCTTTTTAGCTTCCAGACTAGCCCCCGGCGCCCGCGCCTGGATGTGGGAACGGACATGGCAGCCCTGCCATTACGGCGGTTTGAATGCGCGCAGAGGGCCCTGGGCCCCTGGGGGAGACAGGGCGCGGTGGATCGTCCAAGAGCCGCCAAGGACGATAAGGGCGTGGGGAGGAAGGCACGACGGCTGGTTTGGCAAGCGCGAGGGAGCGATGCAGGGAAGCCGCGAGCGATGTTGCTGGATGCGGAAGTCGCCAGGGTGTTCCCACAGCCACACGCCGCTGCACCACCTCACTCACCCAGAGGTTGTTTGGGTCGCTGTCGCCATACCGCTGCTGGAGCGCGCAACAGACGCCTGGGAGCGCGACAAAACACCCACACCCGCTCCACGCCTTCTCCGCCGGCAGCAGGGTCTCTCCGTCTGACCAGCCGCCAGGCGACCCCACTCGCGAGTTTCCCCGACACGTCTCGCGACACCATGTTCGCTGTCATTGCGAAGGTTTCGTGCTTGCGGCGTTGCCGAGGGCCCTGCGACGGCAGACGCTTGCTTTCCACGTGCTAGGCCGCTGCGTATTCCATGGCTGGCAAAAAGGACACGGACGCGGCTTATCTCCGCCCAAGATGCTGGACCATGGCAAATCTCTTATCGCTTTCATATAATAATGTGCCAATGCGCCCCCACACTCGCCCGCGCTGCCCCATTGGCGCCGCTTCTCTCCTTCTCTAACACCACAGCTTCGAACACAGTCAGCCAGGACCGCTCGGGATGCCTACAACAAGGCACATCCTGGAGCGCGTGGGAAGCTTGAGGAACCATCACCAACGCTCGTACTGTTCCCGCAGCTGAATGCCGCGTTCGAGAACACCTCGGAACCGTTGCGCGCTCCTCGCCGCCGCCCACAGTGGCCGTCGGCCATGGAGCGGTCACGAACAGCTACGTAGCTTCACATGCCGTCACCTTCCCGGCTATAGGTGGTGCTGAATATGGCAATCGCTGCACGCATCAATGCACAGGATGTCTGAAGCGGATTGGCAGCGAAACGTCGAAGCGCTCAAGGCAGATGAAACGACAAACATCCATGACCTGCAGGGACCTTTCAAATCAAGTCGATTGTCAACGTGCCTGCGAAAACGTACGATTTGCAACTCTGAACCCAAAACTGAGGCGAGCTGTCTACGCCACAAGGACATCCGACCGCTTGCGGATACCACCGAGGTCTTCTTTTAAGGGATGCCACATCGCCCGCGTCGCGCAACGTAACTGCATCCCGCGGTTTGTAAGAGACATTACACTGATCTAACCTCCACTATGGCTCGGCACGGCATCCGACGATATTCGCCACAACACCATTAAGAGCGCGGCGCACTAATATGTTCGAGAATGTCGACTTTTGCCACAACCTGTTACATTGCATCTTCGTTCCTGACGGACTAAATGGTGAAGCATTTGGGCTGGCGATATTCCTTGACCGCAGTGATATGCGAAATGTCTAGCGCTCATTGGCTTTCAATATCATCCTCAGGGGCCATATCGAAAGCCAGTAATTTTCAGCACTCGTCGATTGCTTACCGCGATCAAACTCCCGCGTCGTACAAGTTCATAATAACTTCATACTGTGGTACATGGCATAAGTAGTGTTAGTGCCGCTTGGTGGAGACGCCGGAAATTGCGTATTTTACGCTAGTACTACTTCAGATGGAAGGTATTTTATCAACATTCTCATTGTTCTAGTACTTTGTGTGCCCACCTTTGGCGTCAATTACAGCCTGGCACCTGTCCCTCATACTATCTACTAGGGAATCAAGGTATTCAGGTGAAATAGACTCCCAAGCCTCCTGCACTATCACCCGAAGTTGATCATATGTACGCTGCTTGCCAGCAGGCAGATCTGGGTGATGGACCTCTATCCACTGTTTCATCTCATTCCAGATCGCCTCAATTGGGTTCAAATCTGGCGAGTATGCAGGCCACATAATAGGGAAAACCCCACGCTCATACAACTCTGCAACAGTCTCTCTAGCAGAATGAGCAGGTGCCCCATCATGCATAAAGACTAGGCCTGGCCTCATCCTCAGCCATCCATCAACTAGAGGTACTACCCTCTGACAGTATGCCTCCTTGTTAATGGTACCCCACTCTTTCTCCCAGAAAATACATGGACCTTTCTCCCTCCCCGCAAAGCAAGCCCAAAACATCCAACCTCTCTTCTTGCGAACCTGATCAACTAGGCAGGTATCCTCAAGAGACTCTCCAGGAAGGCGAGTCACCCAGGCTTTCCTATGCCTGCCCCCAGTCACCCAGGTCTCATCACTCCAGAGGACTGTACACCACCTCCCCTTTCCCCAGCCAAGGTGATCTTCTGCCCATCTAAGCCTTGTAGCCTTGTTTTGTTCGGAAAGAGGTGGTTTAGCAAGGGCGATCCGGCGTGTATATCCTCGAGAGCGTAGAGCGTGGCGTATACTCCACTCAGAACAGGTCCATGCGTGGTGTTCGACGAAGTGCGCAGCTAGGCGCCTCCATGAGAGCTGCCTATTCGTTCGACTCTGCCGTACAAATAGAATAAGCTCATCTACTTGCTCTGAGGAGAGTAAAGCAGGTCTGCCACTCCTTTTCTTTGGAGTAAGAGGCCCAGATAGAGAGGTCTGAACCTGGCGTAGGGTGATACCAAGGTGGCTAGCGATGGTACTACGTGTATGCCCAATTGATGCCAGTGTTTGCACCTGTATACGTTCATCGCGCGTGAGATAATGGTGCGTTTGGCGATGCTGAGGCGTTGATGGAGGACTCATAAAGACCAGATGAAAGCATTCAATGAGGTGTGAGCATTCAGGAGAGAAAGCGCTGACTGCGCCAACATTGTTTTCTATACAAATTACTACGTATTAGGATGTCTTGGCGGTAATAGGGCTCTTTTGCGAATGCCGGTGCTCGAGCCACCTGCGAACCGACGCTAACACTACTTATGCCATATACCACAGTAGTTCCTGAAAAAATTACGTTTCCCCGTGAAATATCATGGAAGGTTTAGCGCCATTTCGGGAATTTTCCTGATCCGTGAAGCGGCTCTTGTACCGTCTAGGACTCCATGAGCGCCTTATCGCATTCTTGGGGGGGTTTTTTTTCGTCACTAATGACCTGAACAGATCTTGGGTATCTCTACAATTACTCGGTATCGCTCTACTCTCCCGGTATGTGCCATGTATTACAATCTTCCTTTTCGGCCATTTCCCCCACGGCAATGTAGTTACTCTCTGTTCTAATCCAAGTCCGTTGCAGCCTATGCACAGGGTGGACAGCACCATTACCGTGTCACCATCTTCGCTATCAGTTATCAAGCAGACTATCTGATATTCTGCCGGCCTCCGAACTTGTTCTCGCGATTGGGCGAACGATCTCTCATTCTATATTCTTGGGGCACTCTTACAACGTGAGCATTAATGTGTAGAACGATGTTCGAAATTCGAGTTGAACCTTCATTTGAACACACACATTCTCATTCCGCTGCCCTGACTGACCTCATTGTTTGCACATCTGTAGCAAAAACTGATCACTGGTGCGAGAGCACCTATGTCAACAGCTGTTCCGTGGTTGGATTGGTCCAGCATGTATGACAAGGCGAAGCGATGGGTGTGGCACAGGGACGCCCACCTCATATTGCGCCACACTCATGACTGAGTCGCGAGGCGATAATACTGCGAGACTGATTTTCTGAATTTCTGCCTCCATGCATCCGTCTCTAGGCAGTCATGGCCTCACTCCCTCAACTTTGCACCGGCCCACCTCCTTACGCAGAGCATGTGCCAATGTCGCGCCAAATCGCGCCAGATCCACCAAACGACCTCTCTGTCGACCCCCGGCCAACAGTACTTGGCTCGAAAGCTACTAATGAATCAACGCGAGGCTACGACATGACGTCGTCTGACAGGAGAGGCATGGAGCCCTTCCTCGAACGATATGGACCCCGGTCGCGAAAACCGCCTCAGCGACGTCAGCAGCGGTCAATAGATCTTTCGGGAAGGCTCGCGAAAATGAGTGTAGGCTCGCAAGCAAGTGACCCGGCTTTTGTGCGAAGGTATAGGCCATTCGAGTACCGTCCGATACTAGGCCCAGGTTACATCAGGCTATTGTATCTCCAGCCCGTATCTTCCGACGTCACTGAGTTGAGAGGCTTCCTGAGACTGCACAAGCTCAACGAACACTCCGTATACAAAGCCATCTCGTATGCCTGGGGTGAATTTCAGGGTTTCAATCAGGCCATCATCCTGGACGGAAAAGCCTTGAAAATCACGGACAAGCTCTATGCCGCTCTGATGGCGTATTGCCATCCTGATCGCACTAGGGTGCTCTGGGCGGACGCAATATGCATCAATCAAGCAGACATTGCTGAGAAGGCTCAGCAGGTCGCGCTCATGGCTGAGATATACGGGAGGACCAAAATGGTTCAGGTGTGGCTCACACTACCGTCTAGATGGACCATGGACGCGATGGAATTTTTGAAAAATCTTTCATCGAGAGCGGAAACATTTGGTATCGGGAAAGATGTCAGCTAGCCACGGGCATCAAAAGGCTGGCCCACCATCAACTTGTCCATTCAAAAAGCGGAACAACTCATCGATGACGTTATAGAGCATCATGTCGACTTTCTTCTCGGCCGTTCATGGTTCGAGAGAGTTTGAGCAGTCCAGGAGGTGGCGCTGGCAGCGGACCTGATGGTCTCATGCGGCCACACGAGTTTGCCCTGGATTGAGATGGCGCGCGCATTGGAAGTGCTTCGAGGCGCATATAGAAAAATACCGTATGGCAGGGAGAGACTGAGCATGGAGGGACTCAAACCAGCCTGGAGTCTTGTCCACCATCGAGACGAGTTCAGGATTATAGATCGAGATTTTGGTCGCAATCACCACCGGGCAACGAATTCAACCCCCCGAGAAATGAGCAACAGGGCTTGCTCTGATGATCGGGATAGAGTATACGCCATGCTTGCTATGACGAGATCACATCTGAAAATGGAGTCAGATTATACGAAGACTGTCACGGAAGCTTATACGGAATTCACGATGAGATACTCGCCCAACACTCAGACCTACTGGGCGGGTCTGGCGCGCAGACAGCCTGTGTCCAGACAAGAAGCTCCAATAGGTCGAGGAGACGCACACACTACTGCCGAATTTCCTGGAGTGCTATGTCTTGACTTCACGGATCGAGACTATCTTCCTTCGTGGGTGCCGGAATTCCGTCCGTCGAAGAACCTCGCGTGGGCTTCGGTCTTTTCAAGAAACTATACCACCGCCCGCGCCTCGCCTTTCTTCTTCTCCTCACATCCGACAATCAACAAGATCATGTTCGCGACAGGCACAGTGGTAGACATGGTGAGCACAACAAGCTGGGACTACGACATGAAAGCCCCGCAATGCTTCGAGGACCCAGCATTCTTCTTCCCTCTCGTCGGGCTCCTCAATTGTCTCCTTGCCAACCCTCCCCGTCGCCCTCGACCTGATTCCAACCCGTTCTGGCTCCGTCTAGCGAAGGCCCTTACTGCCGGCACTTCCGACTGCGCAGGCGCCGGATATCTCCTCTCACAGTACCCCATGGTCAAATCTCCTGCAAATCTGCACCCCGGGAGCCTCGCCTGGCTAACTGCCGTATGGGATGCCTTTACAACCCACTGCCTCCTTCGCACCGGCGACATCTACCAACACATTCTCCTAACGACGCCGGAAGAAACGCTTTACCCCGACACGCTCTCCCCGACCGCGCGAACCGCGTTGGGCTTCTTGAACTACCTCGCCAATATCCTCATTCCGAACCGGCTCTTCACGACGCGCGATGGGGCGGTTGGCCTTGCGCCGGGGATCACGCGTCCGGGCGACATGCTGGCTGTGATCAACGGATGCCATATGCCGTATGTGGTGCGTTCTACGGGGCCGGTCAAGTACGACGATGAGTGTTTCGAGGATGCGTTGCAGATTGTTGGGCCGTGTTATCTGCAGGGTGTGATGCGAGGGGAGATCTTTGAAGAACGGGGTGAAGATGGGTGGGGAAAGCTAGAATTCACGAGATATGAAGGAGACGGGGCGGATAGTTTGGATGGGTGGTTGATGTTTGTGTAGCGGGTAGACGGAGGTCTCGTGCCTGCATGTATGGTTGAACTTGAGTTATCCGTACAGCAGACGCACGCGCTTAGGGTATACCACCTACGCGCGTAGCCTGCCACGTCGGGAGAGGTCAGCGAGGTTGTCGGCGGAGTTGAATAGGTCCAGAAACTGCGTCTGTCAAGGAGTGAGAAGTTGTGGGTTCACAGTCATCGCAATAGATGCGACTTTTGCTATGACCAGTTACACAGGTTAGCTAGTCGGAATTGGCCCAGCACTGGTGCATCGTTAGAATGAACATTTAAACACCCTAGGCTGAGGGAACGACGGTGACATAAATGCACAAGCGTATCCCTGCTCAACTGTCGTTGCAGATGTCAATAAAATAAGAGTAGGAATTCATCTCCACAGGCGAAGTCACAGAGGCCAGAGGAGTTGGTGGAGAATCCTTTTGTATGGGTCGCAAAAGCTGACACGTGCCGCTGCCAAGCGCTGTCCCACCCTCGCTAACGCGGAAATCTCCGCGCACGATGTTGTGAAATTGAACCGAACTTTTTCACTTCTACTTCATCAATAACCACCACAAATCTTCGAGGAAAGCCGACAGAACAGCCATCACCATGGTACGATTTCCTGCCTGCGATTGATGCATCAGTGTCGTGTTGCCGCCTGCTAACACACTGCGCAGTCGGACGGAGAAGACAACCAGTCCGTCGTTGCCGCCGAGGAGGTCGAGGTCTCTGCCGATGCCTCTGCCGGAAAGGGCCAGATGTCGGTCCTCGAGGCCCTCAAGGGTGTCCTCAAGCTCGCCCTTATCCACGACGGCCTTGCCCGCGGTCTCCGTGAGGCCTCCAAGGCGCTCGACCGTCGCCAGGCACACATGTGCGTGCTGAACGAGGCCTGCGAGGAGGAGGCGTACAAGAAGCTCGTTGTTGCCCTCTGCTCCGAGCACAAGATCCCGCTCATCAAAGTCCCCGATGGCAAGCAGCTCGGCGAGTGGGCCGGTCTCTGTACGTGAATGTGACGATCGGAGATGCTGGCATACGGGCTAACAGATGTGACAGGCCAGATCGACCGCGAAGGCAACCCCCGCAAGGTCGTCAACTGCTCCTGCGTTGTCGTCCGTGACTGGGGTGAGGAGTCCCAGGAGCGTAGCATTCTCCTCAACTACTTCCAGACCGAGCAGTAGACGTTTCCCATAGACTCGATATTCCTCGCATGACCTCGTCTTCGACATCTCTGCATCGGTTCGGTTTGCGTCACGGCTAGTATGGGACGAAGTGCGGCAGGACATATGAGAATTGGCCGGGACGTTATGTGATGGTCTGAGCTGAGGATGGAATGTTTACCTTGAATGGATCTAGACTCCGGAGTATCCCCGGTGATATCAAAATTCTACGGATGGACTGCTCAAACTGCATGTTGACTCTGCTGATATCGTTTCCCGCGACAGTCTTCGTAGACCACACAACAAACATGATTCAAGATCCCGGTCGGTTACCAGCGGCGTAGCTGACCACCACCCTCTGTCGAGCCTACGCATGAGACCTCTCATGTTACTCGCATACTAACTTACCCACTACAGTATTTCACCATGGCCACCCCACGAGTCAAATTCGCTCCAAAACTCACCCGTCTCATATCCCTCGTCTCGGTAAAAAACCTTTGGCCCTAAGCTATGCTACCAACCGCAAAACAAGCTCAGGCCGGTGGTAGCTTACTGAAGTAATTCTCACCTTCGTACAGATCGATGCTGTGTTCACAATCGCTGTTTGAAGACGGATCGATTGCATCCTGGCCATTCCTCTGCACCATGAACATTCCTTCTATGGCTTCTTCATCCACTGTGCTGCTACCGATCATGATGTTCTCCCGAATCTTATCGTGGATCGCCGTACCGCAAGCTCCCACGAGCTTCACTCGCTCTGCTTCAACAGCGTTCCTGACATACTCCCTCAACAGTTCGGAGTCGAAGCAGGGCGACCTCTTCCTTTTCACAATTCCTCGAAAATTTAACTCTTTCTTCTTGCAATTAGTACTCCTGCTACTGAGCTTCTTGACAAATTCTTCCGCGAAGCCGCAGATAAATAGGCCGCAGGCGCCGCCGTCGGTCATACACGCGTTATCCATCAATTGGTGCGGTGTCCAAGCGAATAGCGTGAATTGATACCCTTCGTATGGGGCGCGGCGAATCTCTGCTACATTGCACTCGAGCGCGCGTCGAAGACCGTGCATCACACACTCAGCCGCAATCCGATTATCGCTAACATTGTTCGGGTCAGTGCAGTTGGAATCGAAGTGCTTCGCCTTGAGTATTTGGCCCCGGATATCAGCTACGACGAGACTCCAGTGTTTACCTGTTTCCTGGGCTCCGTCTGAAAGAAGGTAGCTGCAGTCTTCCCATCCGTCGTTATCGTCCTCTGTTCCTCGCTGCATGAGTCCATCGCTGATGGGGATTATGACGAAGTCTTTTTCAGCGAGTTTATCGAGAAGGGGGGCGTATCCGGTCCAGTAGTCTGCGGTCCCCACGTCCGACGTGCCGGAGGTGTAGCACCACTGGGCAAAGATGCAGTTCACGAGCGCGATGTGATGAGTGGGGCAGTCGTAAGTACGCTCTAGGATGGCGAGGAAAACGGTGATGACGCGGTCGGTAAACCAGGAAGACGGTTCGGTAATCTTATCCAGGTCTGTCATGCGTAGTTCTGCGTAAGGAAATGTTATTACGGGTTCCGTCCCGTCTTCTGAGGATGACATGGCGTGAGGGTTATGGTGTTTGTTTGTTTGCAGTTGATTTGTTGCATCTGTTAGTAGTATCTGAGGATGGGGAGGACATTGAAGGGCAGACTTTTAAGGTGAATAACGCAGTGAGACTAGAGCAAACAAGACCCTTGGGGGTGTGACCTTAATTCACGTCCGTCTCAAACAACATCATATGGTGCGGAAAGCGCTGTATAGGTTGTGGCAGTGATCCGGTATGTCTGAGTCAGTCGGATTCGAGAAATGAAACAAGAGATGGGGCAGCGTTGAGCTTTTGATATATTACTGTTACTGATGAAGTCCTCGAATTACTCTTATTTGTAAGTAGTGTCATTTACTTCAGCGACCAAGTACCATTCTCCTCAATGATCTCGATCGGCCTGTTCTCGTCCAGCGATCTTCGGCCTGCCTCCAAGATGGCGGTGGTAGCAATGGTATTCTTGAGCGTCGGAATCGGGCGGCCATCCAACTGCTCGAGCGTGACCTTGCCCTCGTTGAGCTGGTTGACTGCATCCACGAACTTCTCGAACGAGATGTATCCGTATCCCGTCTGCCCAGCGAAGTTCCCTTCTTCGTCAGGGGCATACTTCATGTAGAAGCTAATGTCTGTTAGCAAACTGATCGGAGACAAAGCATACAAGGCGCACGTACGGGTTGTACCAGAGCAGACCGGTGTCGTCGTCAGTGACGTCGTAGCCTCGCTTCGCCTGGTTTACGCGAACTTCGCCTTTGCTGGCCATGTAGTGAAAGTACTGGTTCGAGTGCACGCCTGCTTTTTGCGGTGCTGCCCATCCAGCAGTGTATACACCCGTTGCGCGCTTACTAGGGTCGTCCTTCTTGACCCAGTCTACCAAAAGCGTGATTGTGTCCTCAGTCGCGGGATCGCAGCCTAGATTGGTTGCAATACCCTTTGCGGCACTGCCCATTACCCTGACGGGCTTGAACCCAGGTACCATCGACTCATTGATGTCGATGTGATGCGAGTTTAGGTAGTATGAAATGTCACTCTCCTTTCCGGCCCATGCTTTGAAGGTCTCCAGTTGGCTCTTCGGCTGAGACATGTACGAATAGAAGTAGTTGAAGTCGCCCAGCTTTTGGGCACGGAAACGTGCGTCTGCGTATGCGGGATCAAATCGCTTGTGGTGCTCGACGTAGACGAAGACTTTGTTCTTCTTCGCCGCTTCCATCAGCTTCTGATGGTGGTCAAGAAGCTTCACGGCAGGCTTCGTGACCAAAACGTGGTGTCCGCGCTCGATCGCATAGAGGGCTATCGGGTAGTGGGTTGTATCGGGCGTGAAGATGGTGACTGTCCAGTGTTAAGAAAGCATGATGACTGCATGCTATCACTTACTGGCACTGCCTTTGGGAAGCGCGTCAATGGCTTCCTTGTACGATTCCGGGTCGCGCTTTCCCTCCTTGGGGAACTCTGAGAAAGACACATCTAGACCATTGTATGCTTCCGAGATGTTCTTCTGCAAATGCTGACCTGGCAATGATCAGCGCTCGGTTCTGTGCCCATGCAGCTCCAATACGACGTACGAATGGCCGGGAATTTGTCGCCCGACACTCCCACCATGCTCAGGTTCCCGACCTTCCCACGCCGCCGCAGGTCAAACAGCGTCAATCCTACAACGCCCACCTTCTTGTCTGAAGTTGAGGCGCCTCCACCAACAAAACCGGTGGTGTACTCCCCCGTTCCCACCTGAGTTTCTCGTCAGCATTTGTGAACCACATAACAATTCAATGAAGAGTTCAGCGCCACAGGCGGCATAATGTATGCATTCGCTCACAGCAAAAGCAAATCAGACGCCATGCATCCATCCTGCGAACGCTGCGAAAAGCAATAGTGCTTCTAGCCGACTCGGGGGAGGGGCAACTCACCATGAGCACTTCGAGGGGCGCCATGACCGCGTTACTGTGGGTATCTTCTTCGGATCTGTTGGAAGAGAGCAGAGCGCAAAGACACAGGATCAAACTGTTGGGAAGAGCAGTCGCTGAAAATGTCGTGTCGCCCACGCTACCTAAACGTCGGCCTTTGCATCGGCGTCTGGACAGCACAATGAAATGCCATCTCAGACGGAAAATCCTACTTCCGCGAAGGAGGGGCAGTTATGGAGGGGCAGCACTCCAGCTTTTGCCGGCATCCCGTCGTCCAGCTCCACGGCCGCGCGCAGCAATCTGTTTTCCCCAGGCCAAGAAACGCCCGCTGCACCCCACGGAGCGCTCTCCCCGCCTATTCGTGCGAAATTATTCCTCCGCACGGTACGCTCCAGGGATCGTTGCTGCCATGCACCATGTTCGACATCCACTCTGCCACAGTTGGTATTGCGCCCCATGAGACCTCGATCATTTTAGTCACCTTGTAGAAAAGGCCGCAAGCTGTCCCGCCTCTCGCGCAATGGGCCCCGAAGTTGTCTGCGACAATCGGTCGGCCCACTGCCATGCACGCGACTGGTCTACGGCGCGGCGTTAGCTTTCTTTGACTCAAGCTCAGCCCCCCGAGCGAATGAGAGGGTTCAATGCAATAAGTTTGGAACTAAGTGACGATGGATGAGCAAACGAAGGTGGGATGGCTTTGAGCTGCGGCCGAATCCAGATGCCCTACTTTACACCGATGCCCTCCACTTTGCTGTTATATTAAACGCTGACCCGAGCTGCGTAACGCCTACGCTGCCATTGACTAGCTGCTCCCTCTTCCCTGGACTTCCGCTTTCTACCTCTTCTCTACCACTCTTTCCTGACTTTCTGTCACATCTCCGTCTTCATCATGGCAGTCAACGGCCACGCCAATGGCTCAAATGGCCAAGCCAAGGAGCGCACGCCGCTCCGACCCGGCATCTACTCGCCGACAATGACCTTTTTCAACCCCGATACCGAAGAAGTCGACATTCCCACAGTCAAGAAGCATGCAGTACGGCTGGCGGAAGCTGGTCTGGTCGGGCTCGTGACCATGGGTTCTAACGGAGAGGCCGTACACCTGAATCGCGCGGAGAAAGCAGCGATCACGCGAGCAACCCGCGAAGCTCTGGATGAGGCAGGATACCAAAACGTCCCCGTGATTGCCGGTGCTTCTGAGCACGGAATCCAGCTCACGATTGAGTCGTGCAGGGAGGCCGCTGAAGCAGGTGCCGAATACGTTCTTTTGGTCCCGCCGAGCTACTACCGCTACGCGATTGACGAGGCAGCTATCACCGAATACTACACCAAGGTGGCTGATAGCTCTCCCTTGCCCGTCATCCTATACAACTACCCGGGTGCCGTCTCAGGAATCGACATGGACAGCGACCTCATCATCAAATTAGCCGAGCACCCTAACATCGTCGGAACCAAGTTCACCTGCGGTAACACTGGCAAGCTCACTCGAGTAGCTCTAGCCACTAACGCTATGACTACCAAGAGCAATGGCAGTGGTTACATGGCATTCGGCGGCATGGCGGATTTCACTGCTCAGACAGCAGCCAGTGGTGGCTCAGGGATCATCGCCGGTGGCGCCAACGTCATCCCGAAGACGTGCGTCAAGGTGTGGAACCTATGGGCGGAAGACAAATACACCGAGGCCTTCGAGCTCCAAAAGGTCCTCAGCAAGGGCGACTGGGTCCTCACCAAGACCGCCATTCCAGGAACCAAATCCGCCATCCAGTCATATTATGGATACGGCGGATACCCTCGCAAGCCGCTCAAGAGACTCCCAGAGGAGAAGGTCAAGGCAGTCAAGGAGGGCATTGCGGAGGTCATGAAGGTCGAGAACAGCTTATAAGCGGGAGCCATAAAAAAGCTTTTTCCCTTTTGTTCAAACCTTTTACGGATTCCCCTGCAGCCTGCTTCAGGACCCTTCCCGCCCGACATCTTCTTTATTCCCACAGTAGTGCTTAGCTTTACATCACGCATTGCATCCGCGCAAGGATCGTTTTTCGTAGCTATAGAAATGCAATTTGGATATGTCATAGAGGGCTTTTTCTACGTCACCGGATATGCTGTGCGCAATAGGTAGTGAGGCGAATTATCGTCCGCGGGTGGACTACATCAGTTGTGAGTGACTACGTGCATGCACGTGCAGGCGCGGAATTCGCAGCTGCAAGCCGCGGCGAGGAGTACGCTGCTACACGAGGTGTGCGTTGTGCTGCCTATCTGATCCTGCAAAGCATGTTGGCGGCTGCTGAATTTTTCGACATGGGTCAAGTAGGAGGGGCGAGACCTGCCATTTACAGTCGCGTGCCTGCATGGCTAACGCCGAACCGAATCTCGTTACGCTGGGTATACTGCGAAACACTCCTGGGCACCCGACGCGCCTCGGACGGGCAATTGCCAGAGATAGTCAAGGGCTTGGGGGTTGGGGTGTGGCACAGCGAAGGCGCCGGGGTGGGGCACTTGTCACGTGTGAACTCCACGCCCGCGGGCCTCCTGGGCACCACGCATGGCACGTGGGCATACCTGTCCGAAAACTAACTTCACTTCAAGCCACCAGAGTGTGGGTACGGTTACGCAATCTTACGTTCCAGGAATTGAGAAAATGCTGTGGCGGCATCCTTTGGCCCAACACTGTTGCTCAACAACTCAACACTTCCAGCCACCCCAGATGTAATCAATTGACAAGAAGCGGCTGTTATAACTTATACTAGGTGATTACCCAAATGCGCTAACTATTATAAGAGCGGCTTTCTGCTTAGTTGGTCCAATTGTTGAGGTTTGAGTGCGTTTCCTGCTCGTATTGCGCGACGTCACTAATTTGTTTCGGCCATGGAGGCTGCTCGAAGTCATTGTGTAAGATCCGCAATAAACTCGCCTAACACGATCAAACGATGGGATGGGACGCTACCAGCGGAGCAGGGACCCAAGGCAACATTGAACTTGGAACCGAAAGCACATCGATGAACGAAAGCGATGCAGATTGAAACGCAGTAGACGGAGTTGGATGGCACGTGGAGGAGTATCGACTCTCAACAAGATAAAATTGTGGATAGAGAACAGAGCCTATGCCCCATCATTTTGTCTTCCACAAATGACTGGTTGAGTGGGGAAGAAGCGTCTGCGTCCTAATATGACGGCCTCAACTGCCCTCCCTGCCTCACAACAAGTTGGATCTTTTTCACACCACTTCCCCCTCTCAGCTGAAAAACGCCTGAGAGGGGGACTTGCTGCGACGCAAGTAAACAAGTGAAGGTCAGGCCTCTGCGTACCGCTGCTCACTTTTCAAAGTACCCTTGTCATGTTTCAGAACCCCAATGGCTATGTACGCTTCAATGCAGCGTCGAAGCCGTATATGAGGTATTGGAGACGCTGGAAATGACGAAGAAAGCTTTAGAACCGTGCAGCTCTGGGGTGCTTAGGGCCTGATCGATCCTTGGGGTTGTCGACCTGACTGGTGATGAATTCGAACTCAGCTGCGGGGCATAGTCGCTGTCGTCAAGGTTTCTTTCGACTGGAGACGATGCAGCAGCGACGATTCGTTCTGAAGTCGATATTCGAGCTGCGAGGCTGGTGGATAGGGCGTGGCGGAACTTCGGCAATATGTGGTGCTACAATCGGAAGAATAAAAGAAGACAAGGTGCAGGCGCGGGATTCAGATATATTGGATCTATTATGCCTTGTCTTCTTTACTTCGACTTCTTGATGAAAGCGGTCTAGATCGACAGCATAGCGATTGCTCAATTGCACAGTCGCGCCTGCCTATCCTTCTGTAGTGCTACTTCTGAAATCTCCGTTTTAGCAGGAGCTGTGGGAGAGTGACGTTATATAACATTTAAGTTACAGCAGAGGTGTCTTCGACCTCTACAACTGACTTACATGTGCAGCATAATCTGGAGAAGTGGTCACAGGTTGGGCACGTGTGCTGTGCAAGCCGAGGGCCCTGGGGCGCGCCTTCCCCGACAACTCAGCTTCGCCATCAAAGAAACCTTAATCCAACCTCAGACAATGGACAACCCCTCTTGCATTGCGACGCCTTCGGAAGACGTCATACCACATAACAGCTCGTACCACATAACAGCTCACGCTACATAACAGCTGCGCAAGAGTTGACACGACCGGTTTTCCGTGGTGTTTGGCGACAAGTTACTATAGTGCGGTCGGTCCACAGTGCAGTTACAGAACCTGACGTGACCCAGTCCCACTCCAACACGGGAGTAGGAAGGCCGAACGCTATAACCCCAAGCATTCCATCATCGATACTTCCGATCCCTTCCTGCACAGCGCTCAACTGCTCTTCTGTCTTTTTCCAGCTCCGAGTACACATCGTGATACCCAAATTCGAGCACAGCAAGTAGCAAGCGGATGCATAAAATATCAGCTACTTGATCACGACATTTTTGGCAATCTAGGACCGCGGTAGACCTGGTTGACCGGGGACTGAATGCTCTGATTGAAGCACCAATATTAACCATGTATAGATGCGACTTTTAATCCCTGGTATCAAACGAAGGTCCAGACCTTCCATGCAGATGGGATCTGGTAACCATGACACATAATAATACAGATTCGCACCAATGACGCCTCTTTACCTTTCTCAAATCGCAAGACCGTTACCCAAACTCGTCCACCGGTATAACGATAAAACTTCCCGACGTTTTGCAGGTGACATTTCCCTGGAGTGACCGTGGCCCTTGATTTGCGCTAATGTTGAAATCATGACTTTACGAAAGTTTCTCTATACACTAATCAGCATTGACAAAGGCTGGATTGTTGAGAGACGCACCTGATATTCTGTGTTGAGTGTGACAACAGCTGCCTCATGCGCGCGAACAATCGTTTCGCATGCTCTAATAACACCGTCATTCGTTTCGGTAAACAGTTTGTCTGCAAGCAGAAGGAGTATCAAGCTTCCTTGCAGCAAGTACTAGTTGCGATCAGCGAACGTCGGACCAAACTCAAGAACAGTTATGCTTACCATTCCGAAGAAATATGGCATGAAAGAAAGGTCCGGATCAAGTTCAAGAATCTCCTCGACGGCATGCGCGGCGGAGATCGCATTGGAGGTCGCAGCCAGGAATGACTGTGAGCAAATCCACATGTTATCGTCCTCCAACAATGCGACAGGGTCCCATTTCCCATGCAGCAAGATGTGCAAGACATGCATGATGTGCGTCGCATATGCGACGACCTTCCTTGTTTGGTGCGCACATTCTCCACGAATAGGATCCGCGGCCTCGTCTCCCGGCTGACCGCACCCATGTTGAGTCTTGAACTCCTGGAGGCTGTACGCATATCGTTCGAGTTGATGCGTTATTTCCGATTCGAAAGACTCCCACGACGTGCGCTGACCAAAACGGGGATGGTTCTTCTGCGCATTCATGTCGACGATGTCGCCGAGGATCGTCATGAGCGGGAGGAAGAACCCGAAGACGTCATGTGAAATACATTGGAAGGAGAGACCCTTCCTTTTGGGTCCTGAGTTTCCAGTGTAGAACTCACCAGCTTGCCACAAGGTGTCCGGCACAGGCTGGTAGAGATCCTCGCATTCGTTGTCCAGCATCGCCAACGGGCGGTTATAGCACAAACCTAGGTGGCGACTGCAGGACGTTAGAAGATGATCGGGGGCAAGCGCATACACACACTTACTCAATCATGTACAATAGCCACCAAAGCCTTCGCCTCTCCTCTTTCATTTCTTCAACGAGGGCAGCTGTCGGTGTTCCAGCAGGAATATGCATACCCGAGTTGCTGCAGTCCGACATGCCGACATCCGCGTCATGTTCTGTGTCCCGGTCTTTGCCGGATTCCTGAGGCAGCTCTCTCCCCAACTTTAATTCTCTGGCCAAACTCCAAGCAGCGTTCCACCAACGGAGGCTGGCGGCTTTGTACTCGCCGGCTGATGTCACTACACCGAGATTCATGTATGTTGCGACATCGTCCAGAGTGCTGGTAGGTGGCATCGCGGAGTCAGTTCTGTTTTCGAGTTGACCCATGGCTCGCTCTACACCAAATGCGTCATGAACTGCGGGACTGACGACGTTTCCGTGTCCCTGAGCGAATCCATGGGAGGCTGGTGAGTGTACCAATGGTTTCAGAAGATCGATCGCAAGCTTCCACAACTTTTGGCAAAATATCACCCTTGCTGAAGGGGACGATGTCAGGTAGCTTGCTTCCGAGGTTTGAGCTGCAATCCAGAGCATGCTCGCAAGCAATGCTGGGCTGCATTTGCGCGGTTTATGTTGTCGCAAGAATGAACGTTTTCGGAATACCGTCCCCAAGATGTAAGGCGATATGGGCTCCATGAACACTGCAGACGAGCTTTGAAAGTAATACTCAAGGAGATCGCAAGCCATGGGGACGGTCATAATGTTGCTCAAATATGGAAGCAGCGGTTTCAATACCGGGTACTTGCAAGGAAGAATTCCCGGATGTGAAGAGGCAGCGCTGATTCCCGATTGAGGCGATCCTGTGTCGACGGACCCGTAACTACGTGGCGATGACCGCCTTACCGGAGCAAAATGCATTGGGTAACCCATGTTGCCAAATTCAGACGGTACTGATATTGGCGTCCGAGTGTCCTGGATTAGGTGCATCTCGTTCATGGCATACATCAACTCTTCATTCCGTCCAATTGGCGAATGAATCTGGGTTTGCGCAACACCTTCTCCGGGGCCCAGCAGAAGTGGGTCTATCATGATGTGGGTGACCGGAGGATTGAAGCCCACAGCTAAACATCTCATGAGCGGAATTCTAACATTACATGTGTTGAGCAAAACTTACTCGTCGCAAGCTCATGCCAATTGGTAGCCGGTTTCATGTCTTGGGGGAACTCCGGTTGCGGCATGACATGGCCATGAAGGGTAGGCGACGTCACATGGTGGAGGTCTTCTTTTCCTGGGAAATGCTGTGCGATTGGGGTTGGCTCCGATGGGGACCAGATCTCTTCGTCCATTTCCGAAACCATATCGCCCCTTTCAAACTGAGTCTGTATCGACAACCCATTTTCGGGTGGCGGCATTCCATTGTGGGCAGCAGCTTCTTCTCGCTGTTTTTGGATGTGTCGTGGTACCTGGAGTCATCAGCATACCCCACAATGAGCTACGCGAGGCGCGTCTCCTGACCTTTCCTCTTCGTTTCTTCTCTCGGTTGTACTGGCAAACATACTCGAGTTCTGTGGACGTGTCAGTGCAGGTGGCGCTATGGCATGTATCCGTATCTTACCGACACATCGCGAGCACGGTGCTTGGCCGTTACACCTTGTTCGCATCCGGTGGCAATGGTCGCACGCCCGACTGACTCTGCGTTTGACGGGAGCAGAGCCTCTGCGCTCTAGCTTCGTTGCTTCAGTGGTGGGGGTCTCCATTGTGGGTGCGTCCGGCGAAGTATTCTGGTCGTTCGAACAGGGACGAAAGATGCGATCACGGCAGAAGGGTTTGAGCGGTCATGGGATACTTAGGACTCACAAGTGGGCCGCTGAGCACACTATAGAGTGCCGAGGAGCAACGTCGGCCTCGACGAATCCTGGTCAAGATAGGCCGAAACCAGGGTTGGATCTGTGACTTGAGTCTTCCATGCGTCCACGAGGGCTTCGAGAAGCGAGATCACGTCGAAAGCAATATCACAAAATCGCACCGTTAATCGATGCCGTGGAGGATTGGCTCGACGATCTGGGGCAGCTAGCACACGGCACCTGGTCTCTGGAAGGCAAGTCGTTGCAGGGACGCGGGGAGGCTACCATTTTATCCATTTAACCAGGGAGTGCTGATTCGTCCCGCGCGCAGCCGGGTAAATTGCAACGACGGGCGCCCCGCATAATGCCTGCGAAAGCTTAGAGAACCCCATCCGTTGCGGCTAGCGCACGCCCTCACGTAAACACCCGCTCCGCAAATTCACAACACCTTGGCTACCCCATCTACATCGAGCGTACCTCGACAGCCCTGGGGCATGGCTGCCATCGTCTGACCACATGCAACACTGATCGGATCCCCTCCCGCATTCACTCGACTAACGGCAAGCCCTCCGAGCGAGCCTTTCGTCATGGTGGCTAGGCCGGAGATTTCTTAAAAGGCCTGTGCTATAGCAAAGCTCCCTTTCTCCGGACGATGGATGGCGCTTTGCCTATGCGCTCACCCTGACGCTCCTGGAAATTTATCGTGTCGGGGCGGCCAAGCAACAACCCAGCGCGGCAAGCCAGGCCTGCATGTCATAATGCTTACTGCGAAACGATCCGTTCTGGCATGCGAAACTACGGTGAATGACTCGCAACAGGCACAGTGCATTTAACGTTTATTTTGGAATTCACATGCTCTCACGTACTGTACAAGCTCACCAGCTGGTCGAGCTGTCAGTAATCAACTGGGGGCGGTCCAGGAATCCGGTAGCGACGCTGTTGTCCTCCTGAGCTGACATGCAGGTAGGAATGATTTTTCATCACCGCTGTCCATTCAGTGACGAGTGCAGCTAAGGCCGGCGATTTTTCGCGCAGCCAGCCTCAGAACTACGGCAGCGCCTCTTTTCAGACCGTTGAGACGACTACCAAACTAGTTTGGATGTCAACTTCGCCGTTGCTGATGCTACTCAACGACGAGGGTATCTCTGATGGCGTGCTTCGTCTTCCGAACCTAGCCTATACATGGCGTTGTAAGGTGAGCCTCTATCAAAATCTACGTAATTTAGAACATTCTAATGACCTGCAAAGTGAAGTAGGTGCGCCTTTCATTTCAAGCAAACCCTTGTAACCAGAACAGTGTTTTTACTGTCCTTCGAATTACATGCTTAAAGGAAGCCACCTCTTACTTGACTTGAAACCGCGCATGTCGACGCAAGGGATGCCCTCCCTATGATTACGGGCAGAACCTTCCATCTCACCGATAATGTTCGCCTTGTCGCCTGGTCGCAATCAAACACCGTGTTCGTAGCGTCGCCGGCCCGTATATGCGAGTTGCTTGCTTTTGATTCGACCGCCCTACCGGTAGACGTTATGGCATGCCACCACGACCACATATGCACCTGCAACCTATTCAAACAGACAACACACGCTTGCGGAGGAGACCAGGTCTGAACATATCGGCAAAATCCCCAAATTGTCGACTATCCTACCTCTAGCTTCCACGCAGGACCCTGAGCCCACGCATTGGCCCATTCTGTATGCACTCCACAATGCTCATTTGAACGGTGTTACGTCGACCCCTTCGTGTAACTCACGGCTCCACGGAAATTTGATACTATTTTCAGGTATAAGCAGGGTCTTGCTGTGGGCGCGCTGCCGGGAGTGGTTGCTGAGTGCGCTTGTGAGGAGATTATTTTCTTTTTGGCTGAATGAACAATCCTGGCGTCGATCATCTACACTCCCCCGCAACCACCAGGGTGTGGCTTCCGGCTCATTTGCATGCTTCCTCACTATCCCCTTATTTTCTGTTCGCGTCAAAAGAGCCGGATCGCTAGTGGTTGGGGATGAAAAGAAGCTGCAGGCTTCTAGAAAAGCTCTGCGCCATGCACGACTTGGGTTCTGCGCCGGGGTAGCATGGGTGCGCGACTGTTTTGTGGAGTGCAGCGACTTACATGCGGCTACTGCCACTTCCATCTTTGCAGTGCCCATCCATGTCCCTTTTCGACACAGATTAATATGAGCAGGACTAATTTGAAGGGAGCACCTGACCTTTTTCATTAGGGCGTACCACCGAACAGTGCTCATCTCGTTCGCCAATGCCTTTGCGAACCCCGATATTTGGGTCTCCCTCATATGAGGTTACTTGCGCCCCTCGTCCATGTGGCTCACGCGACGGATGACTACTGGAACCGAAGTCGCACGAGCACTGCGGCTCTCGCCGGGTACATCGCCTCAGCCCACATATCCATACGGAATCCACACTTATCCCGTATACACAACACTAGGTTCTTTTTCTGCTATAGCGCTCCTCCCGCGGATTATAGCCCATTTATGGACTCCCCTCTACTTTCCGATCGGTCAGAATGTAAGAAAGGGTAGATTGGCGGGCATGGCAGGCGTTGGGGATCGGGCCCAGAAGCTGTTTGGGAGATTCCAAGCTGCAGCTAGATGTCAAAAGGCGGGCGCGAGTGTCCACTCAGCATCGCCATTATGGTGCTTTTTGGTCGGTGTGGGGAAATGCGCAGGGGCGGGATTGGGTGCGGTGGGGAGGTAGGTACGGCTCCAATGTTATGTGAGGTTGTTATACCCTTAGCGTTTGGTGAGTTTATGAAGTACGTAGCACATTCGGTCTGGATGAGAAGGGGGCGGCTCGGTTGGTGGCGACGCTTGTGCTCGTGTGACGACGGCTTACAGCGGCGATGTCAGTGTTGATATTGCGGTCGTTTGCGCTGGCCCCGTTGCTTGCATGCGAACTGCAACGAAGGCTGGAGGCGAGACCAAAACGTCTCTGTATCTGGGTAATATAAATTGTCCCTCTGTACTTGGAGGCAAAGAAGCCCTTCTTGGGCGTTGGCTGCTGCGTCAGCACACCATCACTACTCTGCTGGGATAACGTCCATGCAATTCAAGTACAGCGTTAGACTCATAGCAAAACGATTGACAACGTCTGCAAGCCCATCACTTCATTCCACGTCAAATCTACACGCAACCTCCAGCCTTGGTGAAGAACAGTTGTCAGGACATCCCCAACGTAATGTCGTGGGACGCTCGCTACGAGAACCAGGCCCACTATAGATCACCCCGTTCCGCGCCCCGTGACGGTAAACCCGCAGTTACTTCCTGCAAGCCGCATCTCGGTTCGTGCGACCGTGTACCTGGGGCCCGAACCACCTCTTACATCTTCGTACCACGCTTATCGCTTCTTGACACGTCTAAGCTTCCCGACGTTTCTACAGCCTGTGCATAATGGGTGTGTTAACATAGGCGTATGGATGACTTAGGGAGTAGCAGGAGGTCTAGAACGAGGAGGATGGGATGCTCCACTGAAGAAAGTTTGCGCTGGGTTGGGTTGGGTTTAATATGTAGAGTATATGGGAGGGAGGGGAGGTACATGGAGAGCCGAGAGGGTACTTGATGTCTTAGTAGCGCCACATATACCGGGCGCTTGCTGTGTTGGAACGTGGAGACGCGGTACCGTGCATGTATACTGACTCGCGGCCGCAACGCTCGTATCATAATACCGTCTCTTATAGTTATACCTAAGAGCTTCGAGACCTCGACCAACGGAGATTTCGCGAGCCCTGTGGTCTCGAATCGAAGCGTCCCTCCGCGTTTCCCCAAGCGAGCACTCATACCACGCAGGCTAGTCCTCCAACCCCAAAGTCCAGTGGTGCGTGTATGTGGAGATAATAGAGGACTTACTTCTGCGAGTGCTTCTCAGCATCCTCTTTCATGCCCATTTGCACCCACGCGCGCGACTCGGCCGCGGCCTTTGCGACGGCGGCGGAGTCTTTGAGGAGCTCTTTGATGGTGTGCGGGTCCGGGACGTGGCGGCCTTTTTCGACGCCGGGGCGGGCGGCCTGGTACCGTTCGTGTTAGCTTTTGCAACACTGTTATAGGGGATCTTGGGTATGAGGGGAGAAGTACCATGCGCTCTTCCCATGCCTTCAGGGTGGGGAATCCGTCGATGTTGATTTCGCACCAGCCGGCTCCGGTGACCCAGCCCCAGTGCGCGATATCTAGGGAATCATTAGATTGCTGTGGATCGTGATGATGGGAGTGTGCAATTAATATGGAAAGTAAACTTGAAAACAGCGCTGACACTGCTTTCTAGAGGGTGGGTGAACTGCAGACATACCAGCGATGGTGCACTTCTCGCCCACCAGATACGAGCTCTTCTTGTCGGAGAGATGCTTTTCCAACACACCATACAGCCGCCTCGTCTCGGTCGTGTACCGATTAATGCCATACTCGATACGCTCCGGGGCGTACTTGGTGAAATGATCTAATCCCCAGTCAGTATTCCAAACTCTCTCTCCGACAACCCACAACCCTCACGCCCACTCTATCCCAATTCCCCACAAGGAAGTATATACTCACTAGCCTGCCCCTGCATAGGCCCCACGCCCGCATTCTGAAAGAACAGCCAATTCACCATCTCAAACCACTCTCTACTCCCCTCAGGATAGCTGATCTTATGCTCGGTATCGTACCTGTGCTTCATCAGTCTCTCCCCCTTTCTCGACGCATCAAACGTACCGCTTCACCAAATACAGCATAATACTCCCACTCTCAAACAACCTAATCGTCTCCCCATCGTCGAACCTATCCGTCAGCGCTGGGATGCGTCCATTCGGATTGATCTCCAGGAACCACGGCTGTTTTTGCTCGTTTTTCGAGAACGTGATTTTGTGCACTTTGTAGGGGAGTCTGTGTGCCGCGTGCGTATTAACATAAAGCCAAGAGTAGGGAGTGTGATGAGAGGGCAACAAGGAAGAGGAGAAGGAGAGGATGAGAGGAGAAGGAGGAGGAGGAGGAGGAGGAAGGGGGGAGACGAACCCAAGTTCCTCCAGCGCAATCGAGATCTTAATCCCGTTCGGCGTCTGCGTCGTGTACAGCGTGATGTCGGATTTCTCTGCCATAGTCGTTCTTGGGCTTTGTGCTTGCACCTTCGGATACAGAAGAGGGTACGGTAGACAAATGAAGTTTGCAGGGTTGTAGGAGCGTTTGTTGTTTGTAAACGGTTTTATACCTACGTACGATCGTATCCGTCGACGTAGTCTGTGACGCCAAGTGGGGTCGCAAAGAGGGGCACGCCATGATGCTTAGAAATGCGCGTTTCCATGTAGCCAACCACGTGCACACAACGTCGATGCGATTAGTCGCGTAAGCAGGTGGAGTGAAAAGCGTAGTGTAGACGTTCTCGTAAGAGTGGTGAAAGAGTTGGCTGCTCACTGCTGACGCTGATGATACAAACCCTACCTTGGTAGTAATCGACACTTGCCAGTTATCAATGTGAGTACCGGTGATCACTTCAAAGACAGCATGCAGATTCAGCATCCGAGCAGGAGATAGCAATATAAACAGTCTCTTTCATCACTATGTGCACATTAACGCCTACACCTCTACTTGCTTGAACCTTCCTCGGGACTAGCCGTCACAGCATGTCGGTCCCTGACTCCACCTCGCTTTAAACAATAGAATCGTAGTGGCTATATAACTCCAGAACCAACCACCCAGACGGAGTTCGGCTCGCAAACTCCAAGCAGAAAAGCTAAGGAAACAAGTATCAGGAGCAATGACTGACCGTGTCTGCACAAGTGGCTGGACGGTCCAAGTGAGTTGTAAACACAAAAAGAGAGGGAAATGGATATCAGCAAACCGCTGTACGCTATCAGCCCACACATCTGATCGAAAAGAATATCGGAGCCAAAGATCGCGCCTGTGACTCCTGTAACGTGAAAGGGACAGCCCTTGATGAATGTACACTGAGTGGTGCGCAACTGAAAATAAGGTTGGGTATATGGAATGAAACGGCTACATGACAATGCAGCAACAACTCTTCTTCTCCTTGGCGGGCTCCGGTGGAGGTTCGGGGAGGCGAATGGTATCTTTAGGCGTCACTGGTGCTATAGGGGGGGCCATTTTAGGTTCCTGAGCGCGAGAAGGTGCGCGAGGGAATTGAGGACTTTGGGCTATCGTCGGGGTAAGCTTGAATTTGCCCTGCTCATTCGTTGGAGACCTGGCGTTCGTGTCGACACGCTCCAGATCTTCTTTCCCGGGAGTGGGTGCTTTTTCAGGACTTGGGAGCGGCCATGTCTGGTCTTGTTGCGCCTTCTCAAGGTCAATAGGCGCTATCACGGAAGATCGCTTGCCGGGAATCTCTTCCGTGTTCAACAATCGGAAGTCTTTGTCGTACATTGATCCAACACGGCCCTCGGTCTCCCATTGCTCCTGCTGCATACGCTTGGCATGTGTTGGAATTATTTGCTGCTCTGGCGGAAGCCTAGGATCTGGTTTATACATGGTCGCTATCCATGGCGCTTCACCTTCCGGTCTGTGACCTGTGGCGGGCCGGGAGATGGACCCGCCACTCGTTCCAGGACGCTTGACTGGCGAACTTGGGGAAGTCTTACGCGGGCCTGCCGATGCATTGCGTGGCTTCGATCCTGGCTTCGCCCCGCTGGTCTTGCGCGATGCAGGCGTTGCCTTGCTAGGGACCTTTGCCTTCGATGCTTGCGCGTTCACCGGAGACGTCGGTGTGCTGAAATTGGTCTTCACAGGGCTCCTTGGCGCGGGTTCGTCAAGCAGCATCTGGCTCGATATACTTCCGCTCCTCACCCGCGCTCCGCTTTCAACAAGAGATTCCCAATTGCCGCTACCATTCCTTGGTCTCGGCAAAGGCTGATCTCGATCGGTCAACGGAGGAGGAACTGGCAATGGGCTCGTTTTCGCCACAGGTATACGCGACGTACTAGGCCGTATGATGTGATTGCGTGCGGCGAACTGTTCCCTCTCTGCCTCGATCTCGGCGGGCGACCGTATGTCCCACCCAGTGTGCTGCGTATCCTCTTCCTCGTCTTCGGCGGGTATGGGAGAAATCATGCGGGGCATTTCGTAGCGTTCGTCTCCGTTCGAGATGGTGTCGGTGAGTTCGGAGTTCGCGCGGCCTCTCGACTGGTGTCTGGAAGCGCTCTGTGACCTGCTGTTGGATCGGCTTGCGCGTCCCACCCTTTGGCTGAACTCTTCCAGCTCTTTGGTCTCGATCATCTTTAATTTATCGCGATGGATCCAGTTGTTCTCGTCTTTTTCTGCCTCGGTCCATACCGGCGGAGACTTCTTTGAGCTCTTCTTCCTGCCCCTGTTTTTCCCAGCACCATTCTTCTCGTGCGCCTTGTAGTACTCCTTGATGCCATCCGACTCGTTGCCACTGACGCCATCGCCGCTCCCTACCCTGCTGAGCTCATCCCCCTGGTTTGTTGCAGGAGGAGCGTAGTTCTCGCTTTGATAGGTGCTCTGCGGCTCGGCTGTGTACCCGCGGCTTGTTTTTGACATGCCATTTGGCTGCGACGCGGGGGGCTGGCGCGGGGAGTAGGGGTGCGCTGGTGCACCGTCGTCGGACATGGAAGCCTCGTAGTCGGGAAAGGGCGTCTTCTGGATCACACCGAGTCAGTCAAGAGCGGTTGGAAAAATCTTGAGGCGGGCGGCTCGTAGGGCTTGCAAAAGTGCAGGGCTGTGTCTGAACACCCAGACGCGACCCAAGGTTGGCGCTATCCGCGGGAGTGGATGTCATAGTGCAAGTAGCGCCCACGGACCTGCCAGCCCTTGACGCTGCACATGTGACACGAAACTTAGGAGATGGAAAATACCCACCGCCGAGTCCAGAGGCACTGCAAAGTCCCAGGGGCCTCTCGCGCCGTGCGAGCTGCTGGGCGGCGTCAATTGCGGTACCGCTGCGAGTGGCTGTTGTGATGCCACAGCCATGAGATGCTGCGCCGCAAGCCGAAATTCCGAGCCGATCGCGCGGACCCTTCAGCGGTTGCGCAGGGCAAATGGGCTCGGTGCGAGTGCCCTCGTCGCAATGCCGTGTGGGAGATGTGGTTGTGTTGTGAAATGTTTCACTGCTAGTGAAGGGAGCTCGCGGGCAAGCGCAACCCGGTCCGGGCGTGAAACGGAAGTCGCGAACGGTAGATGTACAGTCGAAAGAGGAGCGGTGAATGTCGCTACAACTCGCACGCTACAAAAATGGAACAGAAGCAGTCGAAAGAGGAGGGAAGTCGGTGCAAAGAGGGGCCGTATGCGCGTCGGGACGTCCCTGCAGCTCGGAAGAAATCAATTACAAGGGAGAGGGTAAAGAGACACAAATGAATGGTAGGGCCCGGCTGAGGACGTCCAGCTCGCCTTCCAGTCGCTGCTGAACCCGTGATATGGCGAAGACCTCGGGATGCTTTCGAGGGCGGAGTTGGGGGCAGAGGAGCTTCGCGTTCTCGCCAACCATCGCCAGCTGGAGTCGAGCTTGGCCGAATTCGTGGTGTGCACGGCCGACCTCCTTATCGATCCTTGTTGTTTTCGCAATGCAGCCTCATCACATTGAGATTAGGCAACGACGGGGCCTAGATATCCGGGAAATGGCCGTCGACTTGCGGTCCGAATGCTTGACGAAACTCCACAGATATCTGTGACCTAGGTCTGCCCAAAGACCCGGTACCAAAAGCAGATCAACGCCCCACACGCCTCGTTTTGAAGCCGACAGGGGCCGTGATGTACAATAATAGCTACGAGCAAGAAAAGGCTCGTCACTATAGAGTACAAAGAAGAGCGAAATATAGTCGCGGAAGAGGTTACGCACTTGATAGAAGAGAAAAGCGGAAGGAAGGCACGACGCAAGACCGGGAAGAGGAAGGCACGACTCGAAGATTGACAGGAAGGTGCAATTGGACGTTCTTTCCTTCTTGTGGTCGTAACTCACCAAAATTCGGGCAAAATATCGAATTATTTGAGCATCGAACATTAGCTGGGAAATTGTTGCAATCTATCTATTACTCCTACCATCTCGCATCCCGCCTCTGCTAACCTCTTTCTAGTATTCATTCTGGCCCCGACTCCCATTACGTACGCATATACATCAGCCAATCTCTATACCAAGTCCTCGAAGAAACGATGAGTGGTAGTACCTCCACGCCTTCTTGACCAGTCTTCCCAAGAAGTCCTTTTGGTGGTCTTACTCAGGTACATCCCGGGACGGGTCGGTCGCGCTGTCGAACACTTCGACGACAGTTATTCAACCTATAGTCCTCTTCTTGTGGATACCCGAGCTTGAAAGTCTCCGAGAGCTCTTTTATCTCTATAGTATCGAGTCCTGTCTCCTTGCAAACATCTTCATTGACGTTGCCATTCTGATCGGGGACCAGCCACGGCTTGCACGCGGGAAATTCCACCATTGGGAGATCCGCTCCGTACGTGGGCGCCTTGTCGAACACCGGCGGACACACTGCAAGCCCACATTAGCCACCGTGTCCTTCGTGAAGTGAGGTGCTGGGCCTACTCATCTCGTTGATTCTCTCGTAGAGCCCGAACCTTGCGTGCGACGCACACATTTGCTCAGGATGCTCTTCCCAGCCCTTGAACACTGAGTTGTCCAGCTTGAAATCGGGAAGGTGAACGCTCATCCCTTTCCACTTCGTCCTCTTCTCGCCATGTTCATCGGCAGAGTCGATCCACAAGCACTTCGGCCGCGCCAGCGCCATTTGCCCGTCGTTAGGGTTCTTGAACTGGATGGATGAGACTTGTTCGCTAACGAGCGTGCTATTTTCTTCGCCTTCCCAAACCTGATCTTTACACACGCCTGCTACTTCACCTGGTAAGAACGCGTATGTGTCGGAGGACGTAGGGTGCGTGACAACGACGGAAACGATGCAGACAGCGTCGAAGTTGCTCGCTGTAAGCGTAATGTATTCAGGTTTCTGGTTGTCGTCCGTTTTTATGTAGGGTACCTGTAGCTCGACCATGCTGCCTTTGGAGATAGTCTTCTTGTCTTCGTTGCGCCAGTATCCCAGGCGCCCTCCATTCACGTCGAAGAGGGCAATTTGAGCTATGCACGTGATCAGATCGCTGAGTATAGACCGGACTGTTCCGTTGTCTGGGGGGTATCCTCTTGCAATGAAAAGAAAAGAGCTTACGAATGGAACCGCCAAAACTGCTCGTCCCTGTCTGGTCATCTGGCATACCTGCCATTATCTTCACACTGACTGTGGGTCCTTCGTTCTTCTTGAGCCAGTCCGGCACCATTGGCGCTAATGCAATCTATTACGGTGAGCAATTCTTCCCGAATGTACCGAAGCGGGCAACACGACGCTTACCAAGATGAACGCGAATCCCAAGCCCAGCTCAGCTCCCAAACCAGCCATGATTGCACAGTTTCGGGCATTTCCTTATGTGCAAGGTGATTCGAAGGAATTCCTGAGTGAGATGGGGCTAAATGAGCTTGCGCAGTTGGCCCCAGTATGTGGCAAGTGTAATGTGTGAAGAGGACGCAGAAAGACGAAGAATGATTGTTTCTGTGCAGGTGGGTTTCAGAATTGTAATAGCAATTCTGAGTTTATGGATGTAAGAAAATGAAAGAGGATAGCATGGTCGGCCTGTGTCTTATATCGTGAAGAAGCGATGAGCAATTGACACGTACTGTCGATATCATATGACGAAAGAGAAAAAGATGGTTTCAGTTAAAGTATCGCCCTGTTCGCCCCGTGGCAGAGCTCATGCACAAGAGTGCGACCGATCTTTCCCACGACATAGTCCTGGCACCGTGTAATCTCAAGAAACACTTCACCCGAAAGGACACATTGAGATATCTCTGTAGCTTTGCCGGTCAGTGAGTCATTCTGTCGAAGCCCTTGTGGCGATCGCAAGGACCAGAAGCTTGTGGGAGGAAGATCGACGACGATACACACGAGGCGGAGTTCCAGCGTCGTGAAAAAATCAGCGAACTTTGTCTACCGTGTCCTCAAGTGAAACATGTTGGAACAGTCATGATGATGATATTTTGTCCCAAAGCGTCATAAAAGGATTCAACACCCTGGAGGAGTGCAGTGCCGCAGTGCGGCGTGGGAACGTTGGAGTAACGAGACTCGCGCAACGTGGGCAAAAATTGCAGTGTATCGTCAGTTTCATGTTCAAATCCTACAATACAAATGAGATAGTCTCTACATTTCGACATTCATGCCTTTTCCGCTGGGAGGCGCGAATATGCTCAGACAGATGCACAACTTCAAAGGCTCTGTCTCGAATCTGACCTTTCGCCACCAGTGTACGGCGTAATGACAGACGTCTAGAGCGTCTGACCTTGATGATATTTTTCATTCTACACCCAAAGGGTTGTGATAAGGACATGTTGGAAGATACAGTAAACTAGAAATCATGTTTAATCGACGGCGCACTGCCGCTTTGCTTTTATGTTAACGATCTAGACGATTTGAAATTGCGAAGTGAACACGTCGTCTGTACTCTGCTCGAGAAGGCATATAAGTGCTGTAGAGAGAAAGCTTCATCTGCTACTCACCAGCTCGCTTGCACTTGGGACTCTCTCACTCCCTTCCAACACCAACTTCGCAAACTGTCTTTCCTCTAAAACACTACAATACTATACATTATTCTGAGCTAGTTCTATACCTGTTCTGTTATCAGCTCGCATCATGTTGCACCGCAACTTGTTGGTCAGTCTTCTGCTATGTCTCCTAGCAACGCTGGTCACCTCGCGGGCTCTCATTATTCCTTTTGCTCTGTGCAAGAATCATCACTCCGACGGATGTTTTCACGAGAATGGTACCCTTTTCGAGAACAGAACAAAAATTCTCCCGGCCGCCAATGTGGGCGTCAATTCCGTATTCTCCTCTCTCCTCGCCAATTTGGACCGCCGCGCTGGTGGTGGTGGTGGAAAGGGTAAGGGTAAGGATAAGGGAAAAAGCCCCGAAGGTACTCCAGGAGAGACTGGGCAGAATTCGGAAACCGTAGGCGGATCGACAGGCGTTTCAGGCTTCGGAAAGGACACGAAATAGACCGAAGGTGGATTAGGCGAAGGACAGCCGTCGACGTCTGGAAACAAAGAACAGGAGGAGTCGCAGCAAGGGCAAAAGCAGAACCAAGGCGATTCAAAACCTCAGAAACAAGGGTCTTCGCAGTCTCAGCAACAGGGTTCTTCACAGCCTCAAGAGCAACCGATGTTCGATCCAAACCAACCATTGGGTATCAATTGGAATTACATAGTGGGTGATCGAAATGGCCAACCTGTGAGCCTTAACGACCCTCTGCTTCAAAATGAGATACGAATGAATGGCTGTAAACCAGCCACTTTTGCCCCAACGGTTCCCGGAGCCAGAATTCCTAACGTGGGTCCCGATGCGGAGCTCGACTTGGACAACACCGGTGATGCGATGCGTGCCTGAATTGCACACTTCGGGCTCAACCATAATGGAGACGGTGGTCAGTTCTTCTTCTTCAGCGGTCTGGAAGGTCCGAACCCAACGGCCATCACCCCCGTGGCATCTTACAAAACTCGCAAGTGGTATGTCAATCTTGAGGAGGCAGAACTGAATTTCGACAAACTAGAAGAGACCGGGGAACTAGAAAAAATAGTCGACCAGCTGATGCCTAGCATTGGATCAGCTATGGTGCATTCTCCAAAGACATCGGCCAATACAAACTACTTCTGGGGTCTACAGTCTAAGGCATATGCAAGAGCAGTTTCTGGAACGGCGTTCGTCGCGATACCGAAGAACAGGCCCCTCAACCAGCCATATGAAGATCGTAATAGGGGATCTTTTCTGTGGTCCATGGAGATCCCGGAATTGACGCGAAATCCCAAGGTCGATGAAATTCATCTGCTGGAGGTGAACCCTCTGAATGGAAGGGAAGACTACGACTGGACAGACTTTTCCGACTACAAGGTCATATGGCGAAGGGAGCACTACGATGACAATGGAAACGTCATAGGAGGTCCGGATCCACCAATTGGTACCCCAGCGGACACACTATCTTATTCAACGACCTCCGTTCCCATTGAAAGCCCGGTATTGATCTCGAGGAGCTGTGGATGTATACTTCTTATGTTCATTATGACCGATAGATCGAGACTCAGCCGGACGGCTGGCTGACTTAATGAATGGAGGGTATGGAGCTCGGTAACATCAGTGCAAGGTGTATGGGGGGACTGGAAACGCTCATTAGCTTTTTTCATGTTATCTACGATCATTAAATGGATTCAGTTCGAACGTTGGCGTCCAACCTACCCAGATACCCATGACATCGAAATTTACCTCCCAAGCCAAATTACTTGAATCTCTGATTACCTCTGCGGTAGCGGACGTCATTAATGGTAGTTCCTTAACAAAAGAAAAAAAAGTTAAAGGGCTTCTCGCCATATTTCCTGATAAGTCAGTTCACTTACCAGATAATCTGTACGCGCAGTGCCGTTGATAAGATTGTATCGCAGTACTATACGGTTGAGCTTCTCGAGTCTGACGAGATTTGTTGTGCGGCCTCAGTCTGCGTATGACTTTACCCAGCTGTATTTTGCCACAATACAGACCAAGCTCTCGTAATCTCACTGAAACATGCGTATGGAAGAAAGAACCCATCTGCAAACCGTGTAGATGTCGTGGCAGACCGAGTAAGCGACGGCATGGGTCTACATCTGTAAGGTCAATAAACCTAGACACTGCGCCCCAAAACCAGAGAACTGCCAACACCAACACAAAGGTTAAAACTATTCCAAAAGACTGCCAGTGGTAATTGCAATTTTTCTTCATCACGTTACTTGGCATCTATTATTAACTTAGGGGTAAGATGTCATCAATACGCACGTTTGCTGTGCCGCACACAGCCACCGATTATCCAACTTACGAGACTAAGCCCCACCATCTTGACAGATTGCATTTCTCTGAGGTGGCTCCGTGAAGTTTTTTCTAATAATTCATGTAGTTTCTTTTCGGTTCCTCTCAGGCTTTCATTAGATTCTACTGCACAAAGCAGCAGCCCCTGCACAATTACAGCCTAAATAGAGGATTATTATGGTTCAGAGCTACTCCCCCAGTGCATTCATACAAAAGTTTTGCCTCGTCGTCCCAATAATGCTGTTGGATCTACCGGTGGAGCTGATCGAAGAAATCTTGCGACGCGCGCTCGTTGCCCGAGGCCGAAAACGTGGTCTGCGGCTTCGACTGGTAAACAGTGGGTTCCCCATCCCCCAGTCCCACTATCGAGGTACCTACATTAACTCTCCACAGAAACATTCGCCACAGCAGTTACAAACGTCATCTTCGACTTCCAACTACTCGAAATCCTCTTCAAAGAAAGCGCTTCAACTCTGCAAATCTGGGCCCCAGCGCCAGTTCTTGGAACATAACTTGCGTACAAAGTGACGAGCGAGGTCCCGCATCGCAAACCGCTGCTCCATTGTATTCATAGAGTAGCTAGCGCTGTACACGGCAGTCTCTCTCTTGAGACTCAAGAGCCGCCGACGGTCAAAGCCCTCGTAGAGACGCTATGTTCTTCGCTAGTCAGCATCAAAGATTTTCAGAAGATAATGGACAGGGAAGATGAGGTGACGGACGAAGAGTACCATAATTGGCTCTTTGCCGCGGCCGTACGAACCAACTGTCTCCCATTGCTACAGGACTGTCTCTCGAAGAACCCCATGCTGTTAGAGACGTTGCCAGACCAATTTATACCGCCACGCCTCTTTTTCTCGTCTCCCAAGTATCGCCCGATCCAAATATTGAGGCAAAACCTTCTTTTGGGGTCGCACACGCGCCTGATGGAAAACTACGCCAATCCGAAAATACTATCCTACCTCTTCAATGCGGGCGACGACGTGCTCAACATCAAGCTCCGCCAAGGTGCTTTTTGGGGTGCGGTGAGGGCCAATCGCGCGGAGATCTTGTTCTTTGTGTACAAATTCAAGAAAGATGAACTTCCGTGGAATTTTAATGCGGCCTTGAAATCTTCAAGCTATCCTGGACCTTTTGTTGGTACGCCTGACCCCTCTTCCCTCCAAATAATCCATTTTATCAAAGCAAACGTACCGTTCCGTTCCAGTCCATCAGTTCTCGATCAGACAAGTCGTGAAACAACGTACTCTGATTTTCTACAATCCGCCGCGCGTGATGGCCGGCTTGATACGATCATCCACGTCCTCGAGCGTGGTGATCTGCTGCCGGTCCTCCCTCGTATGTATATTCAGGCGGCCATGCCATGATCCTCACGAGGACAGGGCCTCTTCAGAACTATCCGATCTCGATCGCTGTGGAAAATGGCCATACCGAAGTTATGGAGCTCTTGTTAGAACATGGTGCCGATGGAAAGGTAGCACTCGACTCTGTCGCTCAACACGGGAACATGGGCGATCGCCCGTATACTTTTGAGCAGAGGAATCAGGTCAGAAAATGCTGTCCTAAAGGCAGCTGCAGGAGGATATACGAACACCGTGCAGCTCTTACTAGAGCACGACGCTGACGCGAATGGATGCACGACCCTGAAAAGCGGGGAAGAAGGGCATGGGGAGACATGTTCGAAACGCCCGATTATCTGCGCAGTGGAAAAGGAGAGTGTCAAGATGTTCAAAGCATTGGTTGAACACGGAGCAGATCTTCATTCGAAGGAGACGGCCAATGAGTGTGTCCGAGTAGCGAGAGCGGAGGGCCTTGAGAGCATGCTATCTCTGCTAGAAGAGCACGGCGTCGACATCAACATCAACACCAACCTTCCAGAGGTGACTATTAGATCAGGGCGATGATCCAAATTAGGCGCCGCACATTGAGTCCAGACACTTCACGGAGCAAAATGTTGGAAGCCGGTCATGTACTGTAACTTTCCTTCGCACAAGCTATGTTCAGTGGTCGTCAAAAACATTTTGAACTAGCTTCAAATACCAAATCTGTGAACTTCATGCTAAAGATGATATACATATCATTTCTTCTCCACTTGGCAGGTGGCGTACCATCCATGTAAATGGTTGCTATGCCGCACATAGCTCACGTCACCTGGCAGGTGTACGCCCAAACATAATGACAAATAACGCTCTTCGCAAGAAAATGTGGCTGCCTAGACTATCCCCACAACCATCTCTTCTAACTCAAGACCACTTTCGAAGTCTATTTGATCCCATCTCAATGGAGCTCCTAGATTTACCGGCGGAGCTCTTGGAGCAAATTTTTCACGACGCTATCATCATCAGAGGTATCGGACGAGGTCTAAGGCTGAGGCTCGTCAGTAGTATGCACAGATTTCCCCGCGCAATGGTCCTTACTGACTCGCAACAGGAACCTTTTCTGATGCTGTGATGAACGCAATATATACATTCCGACTGTTCGACGATGTATACGTGCACTTCCGTGGTGGGTACTCTTCAATACAGACACCGTACCTGATACACAGGGTGATGCATGAGCCTTCTCACAGCAATCCGGCCTTGAACAACATCAAACGACTCGCCGTCGAACCGAACTCAACCTCATCAATTGACAATCCGAGCACATCCGCGATTGAAGCCTCTGTCTCAAAGATCTGCTCAACACTTATCAAAACGAACGACTATAGAAATTTTGGGCGTATTCTTACATCGACGAGTCCGGTGAGCGATTCTGAGTACGAAAAGGACTTATTCGCGGCCGCAATCTGCACCTCCAACCTCGCGGTCGTCTAATCTTGCATTGAGACCAACCCTCTTCTGCTGGAGTTGCTGCCGTTCCCATGGATAGGCCCACGTGCTCTTGAACACTCGACGTTGGGAGAAGTTCAAGCACAACTTATGGTGAGCGTGCTGTTTGGAATCACATACGTGGACCTCGCAGTCAAGTACGCCGATGAAAACGTTCTTGCATACCTTTTCACTGTCGGCGTGGATACACTGAACATAGAACTACGACGCGAGGTTTTCTTGCACGTTCCGAAAGCCCGTTGCACAGATATTATGCCCTTCATTTACAACTTCAAGAAGGACGAGGTGCCATGGGAGTTTGAGTACTCAAGCTACCCCGGCTTCTTGCATGATGCTATGTAATACCTCAGAAATCCTTCTCTCGAAGTGATCAAGTTCATTGAGGGGTTGCTCCCACTTTAAGGCCATCCGCCCTGTCAGGAGAAGATATGGATGAACATCGTTAGTTCATCCGCAATCAACGGCAACATGGAAACACTCATGTATGCGATCGAACGCTGTAAGCCATCCACGGGCTAGACTGATTCCGAGATCTGTCATCCTCTGGGCGATCCAATGTCGCATGCTGTTAGGGAAGACCGCCTTGACATTGTCTAGTTCCTTCAAGAGCAAGGCGCAGATGGCGAGAGAGCACTTCGACACGCTGCAAAGTATGGCAAGACGAGCATCCTACGAATACTCCTAGACAAAGGGGTGGCATCTAACAAGGCCCCAAGGGACATCGAGGTAGCTCGAAAGTGATATACATCGATAGCTCGTCTCATGCTTGACCATGGCGCGGATCCAAATGGGCTCGTTGTCACATGGGCAGAGTACGGCTTGGAAAAGTATTCAGAAAGTCAACTTGTTTATGCGGTAAAGCATGAGAATACGGAGCTATTCAAGCTCTTGATCGAACTGGGCGCGGACTTGCATTTGGGTACGGCGGCTGGAGACTGCTTGCAGGCGGCGAAGAAAGACGGATTGGACTCCATGTTATCTCTGTTAAGTGAGTATGGCATAGATGTTGATGCTGAGTACCCTGAAAAGAAGCCGAAATGGTGATGGATGTCAATTGGCACCGGCTTTATGCTTACGCTGCTGTATGATGACTGCATGTGCTTGCAGAAGGATCACAAGACTCTGTTGGCGGATTTATTTGTTCTAGTCGCTCCTATGGTTAGACGAGTAGCCCAATTTATGGTATATAGACATTGTTGCGTCATGATTTTGGCTATATTACATTGTACATGACCATTCCACGTAATCAACCCCCTCATACTCGCGAGCCCGCTCCGGGTAGCCACTCACATTCGGTTTGGAGAACATCTCCATTTATCCTCGTACTTGGCCCCGAGCAGGAAATCCTAGTCTTAATATGTACTTAAATTCCCTAGTCTCATCCCTATAATTCCTACCTCCCCGCTCTTGCACAGGTGTTCATCCGCTTGTACTAGATTCAAAATCCCCTTGAATCATCCAAATAATCCTTAAATGTGCTTGATGCACCAACATGCCGATACTATCCTACTCACGCTATACCTCAACACCAGAACCTCGTCGAATCAACAACTTCCACTGCATATACCTGTGATGACTGCCTGGAGAACGGATGCCAATACCAAAACCATCATGTTAACACTAAACAACCCACATAGCCAGCCGCGCACCAGCATCAGCCACTCAACTACCAAATCTCCATTCCTTCCTGAACAATCGCACTCTCGAAACATCGCAATGTGCAAAGTGCCTTGCCTCGAGAATCTGCAATGCCGCGCAGCCCACCAAACCCAGCTGGCACCGCGCACCACACCAAGAGGTGTCGTCCTCGCTTCACACCGCCATGCCATCGGCACCACCTGCCCGACACGACCAAACATTCCCCTATCCCACTCACTCAACACGTAGTGCATCAGCCAGAAAGCCAAACCCGGAACTCTCCGCTATGCATTGACATATGCTATCTACCGCCAACCCCACTCAACTGCATCTCCCTCCCACCCCGCCCAAACATGTATACGCACGTCAACTCGTCACGAAACACATCCTCGCAAGACTATGCCTAGCACTCAGCCAATAGTTTCCACGCCTCGTATGCTCTAGACATCCCTGACAGTCCTCCCCCTCGCCGGGATCTCCGTCTCCACCATCTCCAGCTTATTCAAACTAGGATACCGCTTACTAAACGCATCCATATCCCACTCCTCGTCGCCCGCGCCATCGCTTTGTCCGCCCACAGGTGGCAATGGTTTTTCCCTTACGCTGGCCTTCACAGGACTCTGCTTCGGCGTGCCGCTAGAACTTGAAAATTCGTTTCCACCGCCGGTTCTCAACTTAGTCGGTTTTGATGGTGGTGGAGGCCGAGGTGTCCCACTCGTGGGAGCTCGCTGCGCTGCTGGAGGCGCGGACGTAGACGTCGAAGGTTGCGCGAGACGCGGTCTCGCGTAGGCGAGGTCTGAAGGCGAGTTCTGCTGCACTTGTTGTGGGAGGGCGATGGGTTTGCGTGCGACGGCAGGGGGCTGTCTCACGCCGCTTTGGTCCTGCGGTCTCTGGGGAAGCGGCTTCCCGGTATCGGTGTACTTACCATAGCCCTCAGCTGTGCGGCTAGCAGGTACCTGTTTCTGGCTTTCATCCAGGAGGTTCTTGACGCGGTTTTGGATGGTTGAAGCGCGCGTTGGTCCGCCTTTGCCTTTGCCTTCTGAGGCGAGACGCTGGCGGTACTCTGCGGCAGCCGCTTCGACGCGACGTTCTTCTTGCGAGAGACGGCGGCGTTCGAGCTCGCGGCGGACTTCGGGAGGTAGGTCTTCGGTTTCGTCGATCGCGCGCTCATCGTCAGAGGGACCGCCCGTTGCTTCTGAGCCGGCGATAGGGGTAAGGGTGTGGGAACGAGAGTCTCTGGTCGGGTCTGCGGGGGTGCGAGGTCTAGAGTCGGATCGACCCCGTTCTGGTACGGAAGAGGAGTTTCCTTCAAACTTCTTGAAAGCGTCTCCGAAGCGGCCTTTGACGATGTTTCGGGTGCCGCTTGTCAAAGAGTGTAAGCTGGACCGTTTGCTCTGTTTTGCCTGGCTGCTGCTTCTTCGATGTTGCTTATGGCTGCTATCCTCATTCTCTCGTGCTCGTAAGTAATCCATGTTCGATGCAATGTTCTTATCGTCGTCCGAGTCAGAATCCAGTATTGCAGGCGACTGTCCACCTTTCGCTAACGAGGGTGCGTCGAAATTCCGCCCAGGCGCTGCCTCCCGTTCACGAAGGAAATCCAAGTTGGAGGCCACATGGATGCTGTTAGGTCGGTTGGATTGGGCGGACTTTGCCCTGTCGAGCGCGACCCCGAGATCTAGTGCAGAAGGCCGTTGGGTCTCCAGTGATGGCCGGGAAGATGCTGGTGACCTTGGAATCGTAAGCGTGGAGGTATGTGATTTTGACCTGCCGGCATCGAGGGATGGACGAAGTGGAAGTGTGTGGTCTGGTCTCAGGGAAGATGGACTGGGTTGGGCTTTCTCGAATGCACGCGGCTGACTCAGCGTGCGGTGATGGTTGCTTGTATCGGGGACGCGCCAGACGGGCCGCTTGGTTACGTCAGGATACTTCTGCATTATTGGTTGAGATGGAGCGGGCGAAGGCGCGGGGGATGTTTGCACGCCAGTAGACACCATGTTTGACCGTTGCGGTATTGGCTGGTGCAGTATAGGATTGGATGTGCGTGGACTGTCCTGCGGTCCGTCGAATCTTTGAGGTTTTTTGACAGATGTGGAGCGCGATACGCCTGCAGAAGGGATAGTCGAGGAGGGCTTAGCAGCCGGTGTTGGTGTCGTCGACTTTGCCGCGGGCAGTGCGAATGCATCATCCGCGAGGGCTTCGGTGACCCTTTTATTTAACGGTGCGTCTGAACCTCCTGGTGATTGTCCGAACTCGAACTTTTGGCCACGGTCATGCAATAATGAGAATTCGTCCAACGATGGGTAACGGGCAGCAAGCTCGTCTGCTGCAGCGATTCTGACTTCGGCCTTTTCTGAATCGAGAGCCGCAAATGGATCGGCCGTGGCACCTCTTCCTGCCGGCGAGGGACTAGGTTTTGCCACGGGCGGCGCTTGAGACGGAGCGGTGGGTCGTCCTCTTCGCATTGGAGCAATGTCCGGAATGGCCTGTACTTGTCTTGTAGGAGCAACCTTTTGAATCCCTATGATCGGAGGTGAAGAAACATTGGGTTCGGGGGACGGTAGTTGCTGGTTCCTCCGATCTTCGGATTGGGTTCGATTGGAGTAGATCTAGAAATAATCAACATTGAGATCCCGGATAGGATAGACACACACACATCTTTTATAGGCACAGATCTATGCCTCATGGAGCACACCTCGACCACCACTTGATAGATGTTTGGCCGCCGCTGGGGATCCTCTTGCAACATGGACGCTATATGGAATCAGCACAGCAGCCGGAACAACCTGGTGACATTTGACCTACAAATAAGCTTCTTTATCCGGTCCGAGAACTGGGGATATGTCGGAAATTTGAAGGTTGCGTTCAAGATGGCCATCTGTCCGACCTCTTCAAATGGTGTGGTATAGTAACACAGCTTGTATAGCAGCACGCCAAGCGCCCAGATATCGCTCTTCTCGTCGATGGGCTGTTTGCGGTAGACATCGATCATTTCCGGGCTGCGGTACTGCAGCGTAGTGTGCCGTTGCACGTCGTCCTCGATCAGCCTCCCTTCCGCCGCCGTCTTGGCCGCCGGCCGTGGAGGTGCCGTTGATCCAAAATCGCAAACTTTGTAAATCTTATTGGAGCCAATGGTGGTAATCAAAACGTTTTCGACTTTCAAATCGCGGTGCAGCAGCGGGGGTTTCAAGTAGTGCATTGTCGCAACACCCTCAGCAACATCGGAGAAGATGTGCAAGATCTCGGGCTCGGTGAGGCGGTGTTGCAGCCGCGTGTTCATGAAGTCAATCAGTCCACCACCAGAGCAGTACTCCATCAGCAGGAACACCTCGTAGCCCACACCCTTGAGCTGCGACGCATGCGAGTCGATGTAGGTCACAATGTGGCGGTGGCCCTTCAGCTTCTTCATTGTCTCCACCTCGGTCCTCATGTTCGCCAGCGCTTCCTTGTCCGGGACCGCAACCCGCTTCAACACGCCGATCTCGGGCAGCCCTTCGTTGCTCTTGGGTATGCGCACCAGGTAGACGTGCGCAAATCCGCCTTCGGATAGGTAGCGATCGATGGTGACGCGATGGTTGCCGACCTGAACCTTCGTCCCCGGCGCAAAGGTGCCTGGCGGAGCATTGGCAGCGGGAGCCGAGGGGCGGAAGCCATGATGCGGTACTGATGCGGAGGCATCGTAGCGGGCAGAGGACATTGCGGGTGGTGTGAAGCCTGCTGCGGTGCAGGAGCGACGGTAGATCTAGCGAACGTGCATGTAGATTACGGCGTGAGCGGGATACGCGACGACTCGGTGGGAGGGGGGTGAGGCGTGCTCTCCGTTGTAGCAGGTGGTCATAAGGTGTAGTACTGGGAGTTTGGATGTCGGCTAGGCGGTCACAGGGAGTGCCACAGGGCAGCAACGTCACAACTGCGCTTTACACGGCCGTCTAGGAGTCACGGCGAATGGTATCGTCGCACAGAGCCATAAATGCAGGCTCCTTCACTCAAATTAACTCTACTGATATCAATACAGCTGCTCCAGCATCTGCTCAACTGGTCCGGCTTGTGACCCTGTGGCGCAAAGTGTGGCGTTCAGATTGCGCTATACCCCTTTAAGACGGCGCTACCGAGACACGGATGCTCGCAGCATGAAGTGCATCCATGTGTCCTACTCCATGGGATCTGCGAGACAGACGGTTTCGGCGTGTTTAGACTGTTTGGTCCTCATCCTAAAGACCTTACCTTCCAGATGGGTAACAGGGTGGATCGTGCCAGATTTTGATTTTTGAGAGAGGAACGCTGCAGTTGTTAGGAATGGATGACTGCGCAGAGTCCATGCATATGAATCCATTGACCGTTTTCAAATTGGAGGGCGAAGGGAAAGAATACACCGCAATTCCCTATTCTATGCAACAGTAAACAAGCTGCCAAGAGAAGCGTTGGCAGCTAGGTAAACATTCAGGGCACGACAAGGTTGAATTCATGGTATGACAGCGAATACACGAATACACGGCGTACGGCGGATAGCATCCGATGTTTACTTTCTTGTCGATCGCAAATTTCAGGCTGAAATGGACTTCTAGAAATCAGGCCAGGCCAACCTTTTCGTGAGGGTTTACGGCACTGCCGTTACCGCCACGCGGCGGGCCGTGACGCTTGGGACGATGGCGTCGGCATGTACCAGAGTTGTGTTGTGTCGGGGAAGAAAAAACAAGTGCCCGGAGATGGTCGGTTAGGCCTACGGCTATTACCGCTGTTTCGTCTAGAAATGTTGGGGATTGGTCGATCTGGAGAGGTCGTTCGAGAGCGGGAGGGCCAGGTTTAGATCTGGTGGCTCTAGTTGTAGGCGGTGACTACAGTAGACGGTCGAAAAGGAGTCTCAAACAAGATGGACCGGAAGAAGTCCAGACGGAAAGTAAATGACCAAGACCTGATTGCATCGTCGCCTGCGTGACGGCGGTCAGGTGGGCATCGTTGTACCTCCTGGGTAGCAGCACCTGACGGGTGTAGCGTGGAGTCGGCGGTGAACAGGCCGCGATGCCGACCAACCTGCCTGTGCTGTGACGACGAACTGAGGCTCGCGAATGCGTCGCGGTTTTACTAAACACGCTTGACGCAGCGCGTGTGGGACAGTAGCGAGCATTTTCTCTTGAACCACAGGCCTTGCAGGCGTCTCAGGCGTGCAATGGGCGAGAGGATTGGTGAGGACGGCCCAGCACTCAGGGCCCAACGCCAAGGTGTCGTCTGCAAGGCCACGACTGGCTTCGAACCATCGACAACTTGGGGCTGTTGTATGTATTTAGCATTTTCCTCTGCTCCTGCGCCCTGCATCGCTCCTGCCTGTCTTGCGAGAGGCACCACCTACCGCAAAATTCGACCCTAACCGCTGCGCATTTGTTTACACCCGCACTCACTTGATCCGCCCACTTCGTCATAGGCTCAGCGTTACGACAGAGACCACCAGGCCCAGCTTCACGAAGTCCGAGCAGCGCAGTCACGTTGGTTCTCCGCGCCGCCCGCCTGTGAGGCCTCAACGTCACCTGCACGCAACGGTTGGACACCGACGGCGAGGGCGTGAAGTGCAGCAGTAAGCGCAAACTGTTGCTTCCGTTGCTGAGTTGAGTCGCTTAGCCAACCGCCTACTTCACCAGTTGCGCGGCACAACTTCAGCCTTCTCAAGCCCGCCCCAAGGAACCCCGCACGTCAGAAGCAGTCAGTACGCGGGCCTAGTGAAGACACCACCCTTTGCACCCTTCACCCGGACCGCGCCAGCCCAACAAACATGGCCCGCTCTCGACGACCAGAGCGCGACGTCAGCGCCTCCCGCTCCGACAGCTCCACGTCCACTTCGCCCGAGCGTGGCGCCGAAGACGACGACAATGACTCTCTCATGTACCAGGCGAACGACTCCGTGTCCTCCCTCGCACCTTCCGAATCACCCGACATAGATGAGGACGCCCTGCGCCGGGCCTTGGAGGAGCGATGTCGCGTGTCGCCCATCTCCCGCCTCCCTGCCGAGTTGATGATTGCAATCTTCGCCAAACTGTCCTCGCCTGGCGACTTGAAGAACTGCATGCTCGTCTCACGAGAATGGGCGAGGAACAGCGTCGGTCTGCTGTGGCATCGACCGCAGACGGGCAAATGGCAATCAATCAAGAGCGTAGTTGCTACCGTCAGGAGGGGAGACAGTTTCTTTGACTATCCCAGTCTCGTGAAGCGGCTGAACCTGTCGGCATTGGTATGTTGCATGAACAAGTATCAGAAGTGCATTTATTAACATCGCTACAGCACACGGAGATCAGCGATGGCACATTGCAGCCCTTGTCAAACTGCAACCGCGTCGAGCGTCTGACTCTGACCAACTGCACGAAGCTCACCGACCTCAGCCTCACCGCTATGCTCCAAGACAACCGCAGTCTGCTCGCTCTGGATGTCACCGGGCTCGACTCCATCACCGACCGCTCCATGTTTGCTCTCGCCGAGAACGCAGTGCGACTCCAGGGGCTGAATGTGACAAACTGCAAGAAGATCACAGATGATTCATTGGAAGCCGTCGCGAAGAGCTGCCGACATTTGAAGAGGGTGCGTCTTCCCTCTAGCTACCAGTCACGCAAACTACTAACAACCGCAGCTTAAATTGAATGGCTGTCAACAACTTACCGACCGATCCATCATCGCGTTCGCACGAAACTGTCGGTACATTCTCGAAATCGACTTGCATGACTGCAGGAATCTCGAAGACGAATCCATTACGACGCTCATAACAGATGGACCGCATCTGCGAGAACTGAGGCTGGCTCACTGCTGGCGCATCACAGACAACGCCTTTCTCCGCCTGCCACAAGGAGCAACGTACGATGCGCTCCGCATCCTCGACCTCACAGACTGCACCGAATTGCAGGATGCCGGTGTCCAGAAGATTGTACAAGCTGCTCCACGTTTGCGCAACCTCGTCCTCAACAAATGCCGTAACATCACGGACCGCGCGGTGCTGGCCATAACACGCCTTGGAAAGAATCTGCACTACATCCATCTGGGGCACTGCTCTCGTATCACTGACACGGGTGTGATCCAGCTCGTCAAGCTGTGCAACCGCATTCGCTACATTGATTTGGCATGCTGCACGAACCTGACGGATAACTCGGTCACACAGCTGGCTTCCCTGCCGAAACTGAAGCGGATTGGCTTGGTCAAGTGTGGTAATATCACCGACCGTAGCATCATCGCTCTCTCCAAACCTAAGCAGGTTGGCCATGGTGGACCGGTTACGCCTAGTGTGCTCGAGCGTGTACATCTGAGCTACTGCACAAATCTCACGCTGAGCAGCATCCATTCTCTGCTCAATAGCTGTCCGCGCCTGACCCATCTGAGCTTGACCGGTGTGCAAGCGTTCCTCCGTGAGGATCTAATCGTGTTCTGTCGCGAAGCTCCGCAAGGTAAATTCCAAGCCCAATTCCATCAATAATTCAAGCATATGCTAACTTGCATCCCCCAGAATTCAACGATCACCAACGTGATGTGTTCTGCGTCTTCAGCGGTGTTGGCGTCCAGCGTCTCCGCAATTACCTCAACACCGACACGCCGCACACGCGCCGCACCATGTTCGAGGGCGAGGGCACTATGTACGACGACGAGGCGGAGCAGCCCGAGCTGATGGACAACGTCACGGCGCAGGCCAACGGCATGGGCATCGAGGACATGGACGAGGACTTTGGCGAGGACAGCGAGCTTCAGGTGGATAGCTAGTTCTTCTTTCCAGCAGCGCAAGCCCTCTGAACAACTCCGGCGTCATCCTCGGATGCGTCCGTGAGCAGCCGGGATGGAACGCATCCGATAGAGCATTTTTAGCATCGACTTCATTACTTTTCATTAAGGCGTACAGTTTCTCCGTAAGAAAAGGGGAGTTCCTTGGTTTTTCGTGTAGTAGGGGAATAGGGAGAGTTTCGATACCCGCGGTGATGGTGTTGTATTGTTGACGTGCCTGGGGGCACGGGGTGGTGTGGGGTAGCGCTACGATAGCATGAGAATTCTACGCGTTATGATAATTTTGCATGGTGTCTGTGTGTGATGGTGGGTGTGGTGGTGCGGAGTGGTTTCGAAGCTCTTTTGACGGGTCCCTTCTGTCATGTTGGTTATTACCATATAGTACAGGGCAGTTAGATAACTAAAAAGGAATAAGTAGGTCTAGTGTAGTTTGTGGCGGAGCTTGCTGGGTTTACTAATAGGATTATCTGGAACGTTGTTGGGTCTATGTTGGATGGCTTGGTTGGTTGGTTGATTACCGCAAGAGATCTTTTGCTGGATGGAAAATTGGTTTTCTGGCGTTACGTGGTTCTACTATTCTGTAGGCTTTTATTGTGTACTTCTTCCCGTGAGTTGGTCATATATATTGCCATCACAGGCGTCCAGTGGAAGGTGTCCGATAACACAGGTGTCGAGTCAAAGGTAATTAAGAAAGAGCAAGTATGGGAAGTCTTAACGGACCCAAACGTCGCTGTCAGCTGTGCCACTAGGAACTATGCGTACTCTTTCTAGAATCAGGTTTTTTCTCCTCGCCGCTACAACGTGTAAATATTGCGCTGCTATTGTTATGACCTTTACTATACTGCTTCTTCTTAGTGGCGTCCTTGCTACCCACTTCTCCGCACAAATCTTGCGGGACAGCTTGTTAGTCTCTGGTAAGTTAGCTAAGGCTAGTGCTACTGAGAACTCTGACTAACGTACTGCAACAGCCTCTACACAGACTGGGCTCCCTACGTGACGTTCGTGTCAATCTATCAGGCTGACACTGCGGGACACACTAAGAAGTAAGTCTAACAACAAAAGTCTCTGTATCAGTGACTAATGGTGTCCTCGGGATTGTCTTGTTCGCGTTCTACTATAGTGCGTGGGCTATTGGGGATATTATTGAGCCTCAGACATGAGGTGCAGACTAGGCTCACGCGTACACAGGCGGTACGATCGCAATGATTGTTTACTACGTCGCGGCTATTGCCCTGGTCTTGGCAAATGGCTTCCTGTGTCGGAGGAGCAATGTTGAGTGTACGGATGAGATGGAAGTTGCGAGTGGAGATGAGTGGTTGGATATTGCGGATAAGGAGAAAGGGCTTTAGATATACTACCTGACGGTGTTTAACACGGCTATGAGCAGCACAGGTAGTATTAAGATTTGAAAGAGGATATTGAGGGATATACAAATACGTAACAATTACAATGTTTGTTAGTTCACAGAGTTGATCAGCTGCTCACATAGTCTAGAAAACGCCCGCTCAATTGGTCCGAAGCCATACGATGGCGTCCTTCCAGTGCGCAATTTATGATTATTTGACATACCTTGCGACCAAGTCCCTCATATCCCCCAACATCCTGTTCGAAATATCAGTAGCTGCAAGCACAACTTGTATCTCCACATACTGCTCCCTCAACGTTGCATCATCAGGAAATAAGGCCGAGACATGGGTGTTGAACCATCTGTGCGAAGTCAACAATCTGTTCCAGTGCTTCTTGCTCCCGTGATTCTCTTACAATTTGTAGAGATAAACACGTCCATCGAAATCCTCCTTAGGCGAGGATTTTCCGACATTGGCATGGTATGCATCTACATACTCTGCGCCAAAGCGATTGCAGACCGGTTTCCACTGGCCAAACTCGTCTGCGTATGGTACATTAGCGAATAGCAAAGGAAAAAGACCTGCTTCACCCACATTAGTTGTGCGCATAGAAGCAACATGCATCGAACACTAGTGGTTCCCCAGTCCCTCTTTCAATACCAGAATTCCCATACCATAGATCGCCGTGCACCGGCGATGGCTTTATGGAACGCCCTTCGCTTTCGAGAGGTCTAAACAGACGCGGAATGGCCTTGTCGAATATTGCCGGAACCAGCGTGTCGAATTCAGGATCGTATCCTTTTGCCAGTATCTCGAGATCTAGCGCCTGCCTCATGCTCTTCGAGAAGAACGTCTCCCAGCTATCTTCCCATCCAGTATACTGCGGCAGATTGCCAGCATACGTTGTGACATGGTGTAGCCACGTGACTGACGTCAGAGGTGGTGTGTGTGGAAGGCACCACCTAGGTGCATGGACTACTAAGTCAACCGACTCTCACCCGCTTTCCTTCTGCCTATAGACTCCACACACACTCTTTTCTTCAGATAGCAATATAGCTTGCTTGCCGATATGCTTGCCTTCCCACACATGGAATTCAAACTTCCCGTTAGGAGACTTGCTGGTTTGGTGGAGCGCAGATAAGCGGGCGGCAAATTTGTCGGGATCGGGCATGTTGGGAAGCATGTCGAGGAACTCGCTGAGGAAGAAATGGATGTCTGGGATAGAGTGGTAGGTACCCCAAGCAACTGGCTTGAGTGCGAAGGCAGATGTGATATGGTGGATTGCTTTCATGGACTCGAATTCGCTGGTGAGCATGTTCTTGTCAACGTCCTTGGACTCTGTCTTGATGAAGAACGATTTTTCGGCTCCGTCGCTTAGCTTGATGTCGATGCGGCCCTGTGTTTGACCAGAAACTAGTGCCATGGGTTTTGAGTGCAATAATTCGGCAGCCTGGGAGCAGAACTGAGGTTTTGTAAGCAGATGGACGTGTAGACAGTGAAAAGGTGGCGCATCTTTCGCAACGTCAGGGCCGAATTCAGTTTTGCCCTCGCCGAATATTAATCCTGCACCGCCCTCGTAGTTCATGGTGTGTTAGTTGGATGTTTGAATCAAGCTGATGTAGAGAACAGAGTAGGGGAAATCTCCGCTTGCAAGTGGGGACGGGTTGTGCCGCACGAACATGATTTACCCAGGACCAGCCGCACTATTCACGCGCTGCGGCGCTGTTGTGCTATATGAGGACAAAGAAACTTAATCGGCATCATTGAAGGGATCAGCCAATCGCAGGAACTAGATTGCAGAATCCAGCCTTCAAGACCAATAGCAGCTCAGTAAACTTCTTCCCAGCTTTTTGTCCCAATAGCCGTAGGGACCATAATCTCGTTATTTCTCACCACCCACCGCCCACGTCTGATCTGGGCATCCAGCCGCCCTACTTCGCGTGGCCGTTCATAGCTGCCTCATAGCAAAGGTCATTAGCCTCCTCGGTCATCTCAAACCTAATACCCTCACCTTGCAGCCGCTGTTTCCCATCATTGCCGACAATGAACGTGTTTGGTTCCCGGATGCCCACATAAACCGTTCTCAGTTTCTCCTTCAAGGCCACAATCCTGTCACAGCAGGTGCGATTGCCGCTCAACCTTGCAGTACAGGGCTCCATTGTGGTATGCAATACCGTATTGGTAGTAAGGAATTTAATAATCTGCTCTTCGGCGCGTACAACTGAAAGACCGTTGCTTTGAGTAACCTTCATGAAACAACACTGCTCGGCGCGGGTGTTGCCCATCTCGGCTTCCTTGTAGCCGGGGAGCTCGGTCGAATAACCGGTTGAGAGAATACGGCCAGTATCGCCGTCGACGATAACAGCGCCAACGCAGAACTTGTCGGGCCCGGGTGGTGAGAGCCGAGCTTGGTCTACGGTGTAGTGCATGAATGCTTTGTGGTCTCCTGGTGCGATTGTTGGATGCGTCATTTTCGCCATAATACAAGGGGGGAAATTTTCTGTTCGGAGGACGTATTGCTTGCGAGTGTATATTTGAATGAACTTCACTCGTTTGAGAAAGGCAGTGTAATTGAGCAAACGAACGGCTCACGCAGGGCTCGCATTGAAGTAAATGCACCGCTGGAACAAAGTGGGGACGCTACGTCAAAAGACGCTAGATCCTTCTGATCCTGATCTAAGGCTTACTTCTACGCTTCCCTTTCACAACAAGAATTCCAACAAGGCACCATCAGATCTTATAAGAGCTAGCCCAGTTGCATCTTCATTTTACTGTGACGATTTTCGCGATTCCGACCCTACCCCACCCAACATTGCGTACAATTCTTCCAATACTGTCTCCTTCTCGCAGATTGGCTGCACTGTATTACTGACAATTAAATTCGATTCCATGTGCCGCAGCTTGGTCGTGGGAAGGCGCCGGCCTAGGCGTTGTCCTAGATGCTTGCGGAGAAGACTCCATGAGCATAAGCTTGGAGCCCCCATCCCTCTAAGTCTTCAGAGTATTAACGAACACCGCTATTTTCAATACACTATCACCGCAATTCTTACCGTCTCTGCCGCAAACATCAACTTCGGCGCTTAAGCTGCTCGCGACAACAATCGGCCCCTTCTCGAGCTGGCTCACCAGGGAGAGTACGGAAAAAGATATTCTAGCCAAGGCCATTTTGGTTGCACGTATAATCGCTTTCTTCCTTTCTTTCGATTCTTAATATCGGAAGCCGGGTCGCGTTCAATGCGAGTCCATCGCATCAAATTATCCCACTTATTATGCTCACGCACTTCTGTTGGCTTTCATGCACGCTCTACCGTCATCTGTATTAACCTAAACTCCTGCCTCTATCTTTATGGAGCTTGGGTAGGGGTACCCGATTGTTAGGAGGTGCACGTGGTGGCGACAATGCTATTGGTCTTTTGTGAGTCGTATTGGCTTGTTTAGAACAATACCGAATGGCGAGCTTGAGAACATGAGCATGACGAGTATTTGGTTATGTATAAAAAAAACAAGAAATACAAGAAGGAGAAATTGTACCATCTGTTGAACATTCACACCAATTTTCCAAATGCAATGGTCACTCACACTTTCAATAATTAGTTACCTGGTCGAGCCATCTTATGAGACACTCTCGAATCTCCACTGACTCTGTTGTTGACAGCTTCACACATCCATTCTCGCCTGGTCATATCAGATATCATGGATGCCCTTAAGGATATTCTTCCAGTGATGAAACCCGGATTCAAGAAATGCTGGTGCTCATTACCGATAAGTTCAAGCCCGAAGGCATACATGTGTACTTTACCCAACACCCATGTGCCTGAAACTGTTCTTGCTGCATCGGCAGATTCTGTTATTTTACTCTAAGAAGTTCTTGAGGTGACACTTCTTTCCGATTTATGCCGACTAAACGACAAGAAGTTAGGACGAGCTGCAGCTCCAGATTCTCGGCTATTTTTCAATCTCTGATTCATGGTTGCAAAAGCTTCTACGCAATATTCGAAGACACCACTCCGATTGTGTACCTTCATGAATTCGAGAGGAAGCTTGGGAATCGGCTTATCCCGCTCCTAGCGGTTCCAGAGACTGCAAAACTAGCCACTCAAGTGTACTACGCGATCAGCACATTTTGCATCTGTCGGGGAATCGAAAAACAGCGCGGCTCCAGGCTTCCGCCATGCCATGGTTTGACCCACATCCGTCAGATTCAAGTGCATTTCCGCGTTCATCGTGGAGATTGGAACTACCTCGTCCGATTCAGCACTTTGCGAGTCCTCCCTATAGTCTAAAGCACCTTCGCATCACACTGTTAGACTGCAATGGATTCTTCGACGGAAATCGTGTATCAAATGAGTACCTATTGACAGATGAGTGGGGCTCAAAAGTGGACAGAAAAGTCGATTGTATTGTGTGTGTGCTGAGACTAGCTATCTATAGTACACGAACAGAGAATCGATGACTAAGCAGATGCGGTGGACCGTAGGGTCACCGGGGCAACTGACACCTATGGTAGCTTCCTTTCTTAAAACACATTTAGCTACCTAGATAGGCTTTCCAAAACTAACAATCATGCTCATCTCCTACCTTCACGAGAGAACACGTTGGAACATCGCCTTTGATAAGGTCCAGCTAGTGTCTACAGAAAAGAAGATGAAGGAGGAGCTTATCGGTAACGGGGGCTAAAAAATCAAGAGAATAGAGTGGGTGTGAGTCTGAAATCTACAGGCACCGACATGAGCAAAGGGAATTGAGGAGGCAACACTGAATGCCGAGGCGCTGGATGGACAGGACTTGGATTTTCTTGTAATGTAGCATTGACTTTCAATTTGGTCATACGCTCTTACATATCCATGGTCTTTCCTTTAGGTACTAGTCCTCAGGTACTTGCAAATGATTGGGGTCTCACTGGGAACCTCCAAACTGTCCCATTTGCCAAGAAACAGTATTCACAAATCCACGAACTGATTCATCAAACTTCAAAATGGTGCATATAAAGACCTATCTCATGCTCGGTTTTGCTTTAACCTCAGATCTCGTAGTTGCATATTGTTGTTGCCAGGTTGGTCATTTCAGCCAGCATGGTAGATCAAAATTTTTCTGCTTCCGTACCCTTTCTACCAAAACAGACAGATTCCGGCGTTCTAAAGGGCTGGAATAAGATACTAAGGGAGCTAAAGCTACTTGTGATCGACATGGTTCTTGAAGATTTCTTGTCCAAGCGTACAGACCAGCCCCTCAGAAAGAACCCCTATCCTGATCGAATCAATTACATGTGGCACAAGGAATTTTCGAAAGTCGGAAGTGCTTTTCACAACCTTTTGACTTCGACTAGAAAAATTAGTAAGCTCTTACTTGAATCTTACTACGGCAAAAACCTATTTATAATACGTGCGTTCCGGGCTAACGAACCCTCGACATTTATCTTCTGGATTCCAAAATTGTCCTTGGACAAATACAACCACAAGCTACATATCTGCCCACGGCCATCCCATCAAGACTTTCATGTTCTTACTCTGCTCGGCTCTGGTTTTTATGAAGGGTTGAATCATCTCGACATCACTCTCAAAGACTTTGACTGTCTCAAAAACACCTATTATGATCCCGAAGAAGTATGGCCAGACTGGAAGATGTTTGAGTTACCGAATTTTACGGTACCCACCCGATTTTTCAGGCTGTATTATTGGGGAACCACACAATGTACAAGCACCCCTAGTTTTGCTCGCAGGGAACGATTACTTCAAAAGATACAAATTCGTGTACCCGATGGTTCAAGGGTCATAGAAAGCAAGTTCTCTAAACGTCCTCTGACATCGGGTAAAAGTGTCATCATGATTGTGGAACGAGAGCAGATAATTCAGCAGTGAATGTGTCTCTGGATGACGGGGTGCTGCGGGACAGTTGGAGACATGGTCTGACTCTGTATCAAGGTAATGTTCGACGGTAAGATTCAGGGTTAGCAGCATAATTTGCGACACTTCCAATTTCTCAGCATCAATAACGTATACTTGATCGTTTTCAAAGCGTCGTTTTCGTAACTGCTAGCATAGAGTTGTTGCGTATATAATTGGACAGTTTTCGCCAGTGATGCAATCGATTCAACCATAAAAACTTCGCAAAGTAAAGTGAATCCAGGATTTTCAAAAAAAAAAAAAAAAAAAAAAAAAAAAAAAAGGAATAGAAATCTGGATGCTTGCACGACAATCTGATAACAATTTTAACCACAGCCTCATATATGTCCGAGCTGAAATACGATCCTATCTCAACTTATATGCATTTATTCTGAGCTTTAATCAGCCACATAAGTCTCAGACAACGACTCAAGAACTTCCATCCAACATTCATGCCATGCGTGCGGTGTGCGTAGTCTGTATGGGCCTTTGATGAAAAAGAAAGACTCGCGGCGCGAAGTCCACAAAGACTCTTTCGCTCGGGTTATTGCCCGTACGCCCTGTATTCGTCGTCTTCCCAATAGCTCTGTTGATGGTGATCATCTCCAATCGGCCCTTTTGGAAACGCAGCAAAGGAAGATTAAATAATAGGAATCTGGAACCAGACCGTAACAGAATCGTTGACAATAGCGACGACGTTTTAAGGTCACTAGTCTCGAAAGGATAGTGGCCCGAGCAGCCCGACCGTGTTTAATCTGAGACGCGTGGACCAGATTTCTCTCGTGCTGGACAAGGCATGAAGTCTAGACTATCAAATGAAAAGCAATCTGAAGCGCGAAAGATCCATTGAGCCAAATGGAGAAGCGACGGAGCATGAATTACGCAGAGGCTGAAAGCGACCGTGAGTCCGGAGTGGAGATATCCGCTGGAGGAGCAGGGTCCACGGACATGGGATGCTTGAACAATGCGCAACCTTGTCAAGCTTATGAGACGCATTCCTGATCGCTATGCTAGGCGGGCGATCGTTCGTACTGCTACTTCCTTGAAAATGCTCCTCTTGAGAGTACTGTGATAAGGCTATGCACAGAGATGCATTGTTGACGTACCTATGGTAACTGGGTAGGCAATCCTTCCGCGAGTCTCAGATACGGAAGGTGTCTCCCAAAACTACAGGCACGCTCTGCCAAAAGTAGGCACATTAGAATCCTGACAGGTGTGGGCAACAGATGTGTTTCGTGGGTAAATGCGTGATGGACCCTGTTGTTCTAGCGCGAACCTTGATTTATGAAAGAGGAGGGGAAGCTGTCTGGTTTGGGCTAAGCATCGGTAATCTACCGCTGGGAACAGGGGATAGGTACCGACGCTTGGTTTTAAGCTGTGGGTGGGGATATGTTGAGGCTAGACTTGGTCCTTGCCAATGATGCTTGGGCAAACATACTCCAAGAGGGGCCAGACTCATTCGATGCTGGAAAATCTGGAGCATGTGAAAAAACACGAAGGGAATAATACAATTTGTAAACGACTGACTATAACGTATCCATGTCAAACCTGAAACAGGGATAACCGAGCCACAGCAAATTTCCGAACGACCTAACTGTCGATGATTCTTTCGCTGCTAGAGTACAAAGCATAGAATTATGAAATGATGCCAACTTTTTAGTTATGCTTTCCTAATCAAGGCGTCCTTCCCCGCACACTAGTGTAAAAGGGTGGCTTGACAGGAGCATCATGAATCATTGCAACCGTTTCCAGGGTTCAGGAAGCCCCAGTTCGCAAGACGTGTCCAATGTCTGGCCATGTCTACGACAGTCTCTTGCCTCCAGAAGGCTCTGATCAAGGATCCTGCTCGAAACCAGCTATAACAAACACGGTTGCGATCAACGGTCCGAATGGACGCTGTAAGATCTGTGAGAGCCACGCTAGGTGTACCTCGACATCATTATTGCACGCCTCACGCCATTCTTCAGGCAGTGGTAGGCTCCGACGGTGGTACCTTGCCACCTGTTGCCTCGATGGTCTTAATGATATCGCCTTCCAGCTCAGGAATACTCCGGATGAAGTCTCGCGCGAGTGTTGCCTGAAGTAACCGATACGCATCGTGGCGGCCCTTCAGCTGTTGATTCATGCGCTGCACCGTTTCGACGAACTCTCTGGTGAAGATGTCTGGATTACGCGAGTTTTCGACATATGCGGTCACCTCGGGCGGGATGTCGATGTGTACGCTGGGCGCGGTCTGGGAGAGCTTCACTAGCTGTTCGATGAGGTGCGATCTGTATGCTTGGGTCAGCACGTGACACACGACTTCACATGCATATATCTCTCGTACATGTCCCGTCGCATTGCACCAATAGTAGGTGCACCTTGGTGGTCATAACCTTGAACGATGAGGTTGTAAAGACTTTGAACTATCTCCTTCATTTGATCTTCAACCACGACAATCGCTCCTTAGACCATCAGCATGCCATAACAGAGAATGGACATTGAGTATCGCGCACCGCTTGAATTGCTGGCGGCCATTTTGCTGATTTATGTCGAGTGGTTGATGTAGTCGGGCCGGTCAAGGTGCTGGACGATGGTGGTGAGGTCGAAGCGCCTATGCACAATTGAGAACGCCAAGATTTTCGGGCACAAAGTTATTCCGACGTCACAGGCCCGCTCATATGCTTCCCGCGTTCACCATATTCACATACAGCCACACGAAGTACCGCAGACGGATAATCATACACACGGTTCTTATTTAATTACTATTATAAGCACTCAACAGCATGAATATTACCCCATGATGGCAGTTGCGGCTGTTCGCGAGTCCAACCTCCCACGTTCAGGACCTTCAACAACGCAAGCGATGAATGACGCTTCTAGCCAGGCGCAAGCAGCTTTGGTAACGAATGAGAGAGACACACAACACAAGATTGCCGATACCACCTCGGACAAGGCGACCGCAGCATTCATTCGGCGAGTCTTATGCTTCCAGAATGTCTTATTGGGAAACGGCGAGAGGGGCCGCAACACACCACGACCGATCGAAGAGGTGTTACCACCACTCACTAGCTCGAATGAGGTTGACCTACAGCTTTACGGCATCATCGCGGTGATAATTAAAGAATTTGTACAGGCGTGGTACTCCAAGATCACTCCGGACCATGTTTTCATTGATGAAGTACTTCAAATTATTGCGCATTGCACAAGGGCTTTGGAGCAGCGCCTACGGAAAGTTGATCTGGAAGCGCTGTTTTTCGATGAGATTCCTGAACTCTTCCAAGACCACCTGAGCGGTACGTCCTCCCAGGATTTGGACGGCGGAGGCGTGTTTAATAACTTTCCACAGCGTTTCGTTTCTCTAAACAACAAACTTCTTCGCGTCATTCACTGGCCACGGATTCACGGACCATCTACCACACCCTTCACCCGCACCCTGCACTATGGCCCATACCGTCTGCAGCGGCGCCATCTAGCATCGCTGAGCAGCGGGAGAATGAATCTGCCTGGCGTCAATTACTGGTCCAAGGCGTCTTAGCTGTGCTCCTCCCGACAGAGGACTTGGAAAATGGTTGTCTGCGAGCATTAGTGGCGGAGATCTTCGCCGAGATGATCCTTGGAAATGGCATTAGCGGAAAGGCTTGCGAGGGCTGGCTGCTATGGGAGGGTATCACGAGAATCGCTGAGGTTCTACAGCAGTCTGGCTCCAAAGAAGAGGGGACCCAATCGCTCGATAACCCAGAGCAGCCACTAAGTCGTCTCGAACGCTATGGCTTGCTGGCTCCTCCAGTTGGAGAAGACGATGGGTACTCTCCTTCGCTGCTGGCCAATACCGAAGTTCACCAGGATAATCCCATGACTGTCAGCGGATTGTTTTGGATGGTTATCCAATACGTGTTTTTGGCGGGTACAGCGTTGCGCGCGGCGATCGTGTTGATTGCGACATCATCATCTTTACCGCTAAGATCTGCCATCGCATCTAGCGGTCAATCAGCCATCGCAGTAGGCGACCAGCCTCTACCGCTAGAGCCCGGGAATCAAGCTGAGAAGCAACTGCTGACCTCGAAGCGACCCATAGTCAGCATGAAGATGTGGAGCTGTGCGTCAAAACTTGTTGAGCTCGGGACACGCATGCCTTGGCTTTCAGGTTTCTTATCCATGCTACAATGCGGAGCGTTGTGCGGCCCAGGACGGGTGGGCAATATCAATGGAGTATTGGACAGGTGAGTTGCAACGACATTTCCTTTTACTTTCTGGTTGGATGGACATGGCAGGGGGTGCGTCAGTGCGCTCAAGCCATTCCTCGGCTTGCAGAAGCCCGCATGAACTTTCAGTCACTTGACTTAGGCGCCGGCGAATGCGACGGATCGCCTGCGCTCACACGCCGTCGCCTCGTGCCGACTTGCATAAGACTCCGGGCGGTAAAACAAGGCGTCTTGTGCCCAGCTCGACTCTTGGCGGAAATCAGCCTGGCCTTTCGACAACACACCGACACCGCTGTCATCGGACATCTAAGGAAATCGGTAGCGCAATGCCTGTAGTCCTGTTGGAATCGCAAAGTCGCACACGCCGTGCCACTACTTTCGCGACAACGTTGCGCCTTAATCTGCCTATGAACGACCGGTTGTTGCTGATGACACCCTCGTTCGCACCCGCACAGATAGTGCTCGTCTAGCTCGGGACTGGCCGCCTCTGCTGTAAGACGCGACACTTCTCGTGGCCTTGTCCATGCAATTCAATTCTCTAGTACCTTGCGCTTCGCCATTCGATCGCCATTTTGGTTGAAGAATAAATTCGCAATATCGCTACCGTCGTACCATTACACTGCCAAAACGGCACAGTGTCCCTAGCGACAGTCACTCTCTAATGACGCTACGGTCCGCGGCCCTAAATCGACCACACCTTCAGTTGTTCACCTTGGGTGCCTGGCATGCGTAGACCTGCTGCCGAGGCAGCCTAGGTCGCTCCGTGGGGTTATTGACCTAAAGATCCCCTCCCATCGTACGACTATCTGCCGAAAGAAACCCTGCAAAAGCCTCACTTATGGAAACCCTCGGATGAAATTTTGCTTGCAACGTATCGTGTAGGACCGAGTATTGGCGCTTAGCCATGTTCCGAAATTCTCGTCTTGCCTGCAGCGGTCATTCAACAACACCAGATGCCTTGATAATTATATCCCGCGTCTGACAGCATGTCGAAGATCTGACCATTCATCGGGACACTGCGTATATTTGCATGTTCACCAACCAATCAGGAGTGCTTTCTTTACTGAATTTTTCCGCGCTAACTACTTCTTAGATTCCTATCGCATACGATACGAACGCAAGTCCTCAACCCCGCCTTCCTTCCCATGTTTCTCCGCACTCTTCGTGCGACTCTATTTCCTCATAACGGTCTAGCTCCAGGACGGCAGCCACCTTCGGACGAAGAGGCGAAGGCAATTAAGCGGTGTTGCGCCGCCACGTTACTAGGCTTACTGCCAACCACTGTGGCGTCCGCCTACTTTGCAAACCGAAGTCAAGCAGATCGGTTGCGGCAAGTGGAAGGTTTGCTGGATTGCCTCGATGATGCTTATCTCAACAAACATCTCATTTTCGCGATTGTGGAACTGATAATGCTGCGATTGGTGCCCGAGTTGGGGGAGCGAGGAGTGCAGGCTCTGCTGGAAGAGAGGCTGGGGTAGCCCCTGAAACTCGCATTTCTTTTCATCCAAGTGCGTGGTTCAGGGCACCCGTATGCTGCCAATATCAAGCTCTTGTATAAACCTCGTTGCTTTTGCTTCGTTCTATTTGGTGAGCAGGTGTTCAATGCCCATGTCATGTTCTGTTTGATGTGGTCGTTGCAGTTGGCACCCGAGCTACAGTGCGGCCAGAGCGTCGCCCCCTCACCGCTGAGTTCCTGTCAAGCGCGATCATCTTTCCTCGAGAATACGATCCAGCCACTTTCGCTATCCCAACGAACACCACCCTTTCCTTGGTACCGCCATATCGCAGACGGTTAATGTTTGAATATCTGCACTTGTCATTGGAGCAGATGGGCGACCTCGCGACTCACTTGCACGGCCCATTGTACAAATTGCCCCACATACAGCGTGTGCCTTCCTGAATGTGCGTCCACCGGATCCCGAAAATGAGGGGCTGGCTCCAATGAGAATTATTAGCAGCGCATTATGCATGCACCATCCTGACCGTATCTCGTATTCAGCACCTGATGACGGCAGTCTCAAACAGCTTACGGCGAAGCTGTTCGGTGGGTAGCTTCGATTTGCAGCGGAAGTAACTACTTTGTACACCGCAAGTCATTCGCTTGAACCTCGCCGGCTTGCCTAACCCGATCCCGAATCCTACATATGCAGTTTCGAAACATTCGACCAATTGGAGATGCAGTGCAGATATTGACTGGACTTGCGGTGTACCTTGAGGTACATCTGGCGCTCATCTGGTTCATGTAAGAGCTATGACCGCTGTGGGTCAAAGCAGGCATATGCGACGCCGCGGCAGTACGCGGTCTGTGAACACTCGCTGCTTTTCGAGGCCTTACTTGCGCCATGCGGGGATTAAGATTCAACGAAGCGCGGCTGCTAAATGCAGATGATGGAAGGTTTCTGGAAGGTCGCATCGACCAGACGTCAGATTTTGAGTCGTGGAGAGCAACAGTGCACAGACGGACGGGCGCATTCGGCCGGGGCGGGTCATCGCGAGCTCCGAATACAGGCGCACCTTTGAGACGTGGGATTAAACTCTTTGCAGCGCCGGCGCGGTCAAATGTCATGCTGGTTTCCTCCCGATGGCCCAAGCACGCCTCGTTCCGCCCCGCATCACGAACGTCGCACAATAACAATGATTCTTGCGCTCGCCTGTTGTCCGACTGACATGCACCGCTCTTGTTGTTTCAAGTACAAAAATAGCGCGACTTCGCTACTGAGAGCGAGCCCAGAACGCAGCCTACTCGCGTCGCCTGTGGGATTAAAGTTTGAAGATGAATTTATCAGTGAAGCGAGGACGAGGTTTTGCCGTGGGACACGTGGGGAACAAGTATGTATGGCATGCATTCCACCACTAACGCTGTTGGTTTTAAGCAACATTGGATATCGTCTGCCTTTTGCGGAGAAGTTAGATGAATTACGAATCGATTGCTAGTATGAGGAGTCGCTTCAAAAAATGCTGGTGTCTATACCATGTAGCGAACACACGCTTTACTCGTTCCTGAACACCAGAGCCGTTGGGCTGCAGGGATTCTCGGCACTGATTGCCTTTTACCATCGCTAGACGCTTTCTGAATCTTGAGGCAATCAAGAACCGTTCACTAAGTACTCTCTAATTCTAGAACGGTGGCTGGCGCATCAAATGCCGGGCGCCTCGGCATGTTTGGTTCGGCATCCGCGGCTTCAAGAAAAAGGAAAAGGGTCCTAATCGGCGATTGTCTAACGGCGTCCGTCAGAACCTTCTGCCTCTTTCACCGGCATGTTCCATGAAACAGGGCTCTACCGCTGGTACATTTGCAGCAAATAGCACGGTCGTTCCCGCGCCACGGCAATCAAACAAAACATCCGCCGTCGATCTCACGGAGAGGATCATCGTCTGGTATTGTTTTTAAGGGATGCGTCGAGAATGGTAGTCAGGACCCTGGTGAGAAACCCGGCGCCCGTGCCCCATAGCGTAACAGCTCCGCGCGACCCCCGTACTATCAACGACGAAGATACAGTAAGTTAACGCCAACGACACCTGTGACAACTTGACTCGCAAGCGAAATGCTATGGACACGACACGTTTTTGACAACTCGAGTCAGGCCCATGTGCGGATAGCGCTGCCGTTTTTAACAAGACATACGCAATTGATCGGAGTGGAGACAACGGATGACTTGCGCCACTTCCGCGGTGAATTGTGGGTACGAAACGTGCATCATGATTAAATCTTGTCGGAGGTGAAGCTCGAACGTTGGCATAATAAAGGATCTTGCTGTTGCGCAGAGAGTTTTCATGACCACAGTGTCCAATATGATGGCCAGGAAAGTGGCCCGAGACATCCTGGTCCTGACTCTTAGCACTGCATATTGACAGCTGAAGAGGAAGATCTATCTGATAACACAGCTATGTACCTCCGCGGTCCCACATCTGTAAATTGCAAAGCATCATCGCTTACGGGGCGTACACCACCTAGCCCTGGCTATCAGTACTCACCCCGCCGCTCGCAGAAGATACACACCTAATATGAGAACCCCGCCGATGTTTCTCATGCTACATAATCAGCTTCCTCTATGCCGGGTCCTTCCTCACCGTTCAGCTTCTCCGTGACGGCTACGACGGGCCGCCTGTCTTGTCTCACTTCTCACGCTATCTGATGCGTGATGCAAGGACCCGCGGAGCACGTCAGATAATTGCAAGTTCTCCAAGGACTGCCTTGCTTGGAGAGTCACTGAAGACGGTTGGTGTAAGCATCATGCTGTCATGCGCGCATTTGAGGTGCCCGACACAGAACGATCGTTCGTTGGAACGGGCCATGAGGAAGATCTTGTACTACTAAGTATCTTGCCCAGGTGCAAGTACAGGGTCTCGTCGCAGCCGCGTTTGAAGGCTTGAGAGTCAAGCGGCGAAGTGTGGTATGGCTCGCGCGGCTTACATACGCCATGGTGAGAAGGCGGTACAACGGCGCATTAATGTGATAAGATAGCGAGGACAAGGAAACGTCGCACAGAACGGACGTGGCCGTGTGAACTTCGAGGGGCTACGATATCGGCGAGCAAGAAAAGTACAAGCTAATTGCAGTGGGGTGCAAGGACCTCAGAGCTCGGGCTGGCACATGTACCCGGCTGTCAATATTTCCTGGGCAACACGGACGCGCAACCATGTCGCCGCATTCGCACGACCATTATCAAAAAGAAAACAACATTGCGTATACATACCGAAATCGACTCCTCTCATGGCTCAATTCAGAATTTCAGTCATCGGGAAAGAATGCTGCCACCCGCCTCGCCCACGTTACACGGCCTCATGCACGCCGAATCCCACTTTTCAGACCCAATCCAGTGCACCCACACATTTGACGTTACACAGCATACAATTTCAGTCACGTGGTCCGCTACCCCCGCACTCGGAATCTTACCATGACGGCACGATCTTAGCATAGACACATTGGGTAACGTCTCGTTTTTTTCACTCGTTCTGCCAACCAGGAACTCTTTGCACTACGGGTGACGGTCGGCAGCGCCCGCTCTGTACTATATCGAGCAGTCCATTTTTGGCCTGAATTGCTTGGCCGGCGTTGCAAAACGAATTTGACAGGAAGGAGACAGCCGGCGCGGGTGATAAGGCAGTCATCCTATTGAATTCTGTTGAAGATCCGGCTACGGTTGAAGGGTACCGGTGCTGGACTCCTCGACTTAAAGAGCAGAATCATGTTTGCGTAACGTTGGGTGCCAAGCCTTGCTCGTTTCTCCAAGTTGCAACTTTAGAACCAGACCACTAGGGCGAGAATCCAGAACTAGCGCAACGTCGCCGACTAAACGACCAAGGGACATTAAATCGTTCTCGGAACTTTCTATTACTGGATCCATCAAGAGTCGTTTGATGAAATCATGCAGAGCTACCCACAATGGCGTGAGAAGCAATTCTTAACGGAGACCATGTCACAAAAGCAATTGGTCCACAGACATCGTACAATATGCTGTGATACGCATCGTTCTGAAACGGGAGTTCCATTGACAGATCATTACCAGGAGCAGCACCTTTTCTTCCAAATACTTGCTTTGTTCGGGTCATATGAGCTTCACTTGTATCAGGCATCCTAATTCGGATGTAGGCACAAGAAAATCTTTGCCTCCCTGTTGCACGCTTGTCGAACCTGTCAGTCTTAGCAGCCCCACACAAGATCTGGTGTTTTGGACAACCCCGAGCACTCGAGCACTCGTCAAGCCTCACACACGCAACAGATCGAGGCTGCTCCTTCAACCACCCCCCGCGCACCCCTCGCCCTGGTAGCACGTTACAGACCGTTCGGCCATCCTCGCAGAACAGTCTCAACCAAATAACCACCCGCAAGCTTTTCAGTCTCTGATCTTGCATGACTATGCATCCACGCTCAGTCCCCTTCGGCACCGCCCATCCGTCGCTCCCACACGTGCCACGCACTAAACACACACGCACCCCCTCGTGTCTAGCCCGCCCCACAAGATCCGACTCGCTCTGCAACGATCTCCTAATCGCCGCTATACCGTTGCTAACCCCAATTGACCACCAATCCTGATTCCTCACCCCATCAGCATCCCAACTCCACCCTCGACAGCCAGCCCGGCCCCTCCGCAACACCAGCCCCTGCCAATAGAGCCCCCTTCAAAATTCTCGTGTCCGTCCCCATGACGTTGATGAGCGCGTCATCTCCGTCGCACGCCGGGACGACTCGTAAGTACTTACGCACCGACCGGTACCTTCGACCCCTCGCAAGAGCCCCCAGCGCACGGAGGCGCCAAGCGCAAAAAGCCCCGTAGCGCGACGATGTGATTCGCGTCCGCGGGGGCGATGCCTTGCTCGATTCGGGGGTTGACGTGCTCCGTGCGCTTGCACGGGTTGCTTGATTGAGTTTTTGGACGTTCGTGCTATGCCGTTTGCGCGGTGCTGAGGGCTGTTATGTCGGGGATTCGGGAGAGCTTGGTCGTAACTTACCTGTTGCGTATGGAGTGATGTGCTCGGTGGGAGAAGAGTGAGATAATGTGAGTTATTTGCGAACCGTGGCGATTGAGGCCATGGCATCGCGTATCCCATAGAGAGTAGAGCAAAGCGCTCAGCCCCCTTCCCTGACAAAACCCGCACATAAGCGCACGCGGGGTCCCAGCCAGCCTCTCCTCACACTCCAGATCCTCGGAGGCAATATACCAGCCTCACTGTGGCCCCTCTACCCCATCGCCATACCCTTACGTCGAAATTAACTCGCCCCCTCATGCAAGTTCTAGACAACTAGGTTCACTGCTTGCGCTGCACACTCCCGTACGTCTGTGCAAAGCCCGTCCCCAGCAAGCGCGTCACCTCTGCATTAGCCCTCCCGCGTGCAACGACGCGCGATGCGATACCCCCAACGCACACGGACAGGTAGTATAGATGTGTTTCAACAACCACAGACATGTGCACCAACCCAGCCGATGCGTTACAGCCTAGGTCGGCACGATCTGATGCCCAGCCACGAACGACAGGCGTCCTCGCACACGTGTATCTCCCCATACCTTGCCCGTCGCGTCCAACAACGGCGCCAGCACAGCCAGCCAAAAAGAAAAGCACCTGACGACGAGGGTAGCGATTCACGTGTCCCAAACGAGCAAGACCAGATGACAATACTGGCATGTAATTTATTCATCGCACGGGGCCGCCGGGAACCAATTCCTCCAGTCACCCTCGCGTCCAGCGACGCTCTCCAAGCGAGTCAGGATTCCGCGGCTGACCCCATAATACCCCATGACTAAGATCAGGAATTCCCGTGTCATCACACACTACTGTACTCTTTCTCAAACGCCACGATCCCGAATCAAATCCTCTGATAATCTTATAGCTAGAGCTAGAGCCCGATGTGTCCCACATGTCCTTGACGAGAGAAAACGTGAAGCGTGAGCTTCAAACTTGTAGTTGTATAAAAGCTGCCATGTAAACATATTGTACGGGGGACAACCAAGAAAGAGAGAATATTACTAGGAGAGATACACGATAATGATTCCGCGCGAGCGGCCACAGTCTTTTTTGAGGTGTTGTAAGTTCGAGCATCCAAAACCAAGTATCGACACGCAGGGGTATAGAGGCCGTTGCAGAGGGAAAACCGATATAATAAAAACAAGCCGGTCGAGTGGTCGACCAAGAAGGAAATAAGCAGAAAGTAATGATGATCATGCTAGTAATGCTAATGCTGAAGCGCTGAGAGGCCCGTGATGCATGAAAGAGCCGAGGGTGTACCTACAACCGCGTGGGACATTCAAATAGCTTGCTCTGCGATGTTGCAAAGGTCGCCAATTTCCATTGTACTTCGTCACCCAAGACCAGATTAGCGTGTATCGATAGTTGCACCCGCGCAAGGCTGGGGGCTGTGTGCCGTCGCTTGGTCGCGTTATCGAGAATAGCCAGACTGGTATCACCCGCAGTCGTAATGGTACTACTAGTGTAACGGGTCGACGCTCTCAATCTTGTTGACTGAGCCATAGTTGGGCTCCGACGTTCGGCGCATTCCGGAGTGGAGGTTTTCCGAGCTACGCTTGATCTTGAGCTTCTCCATGAGTTTGCCAATCGTGACGTACTCTTGGGGTTCCACGACGAAGTCTTCATGCTGTTGCTGGAAAAACGTCCAAACAAGCTCTAACGCGCGTGCAGCCTCCTCTTGTGAAGGGGAAGTAGACGACGGGTCTTCTGACACCGTTTGTAATACGCTCGACTGCTGCATGGAAATGCTGCCTGAGGGCATCATCGGCAAACCATTTGGTAGGGGTGGAGGTTGCATTGAGTTCGTGATCGTCGTAGGCGAAGCTTGCATGGCATCATCTATGGCCGCTAGAGATGGCTGGAACTCATCCATCGGGGAGTCTAGAGCGGTAGAGCTGAGGAACTTGGGGGTAAGCGCCTCTGACGATGGTGGTGGTGATATATACTGCTCGACACCGGGCAGCATAGGAAACGTCTGGCTCCGTGGTCGTTGAAAGTTCGCACTGCCAGGCTGACCCCTAGCCTGCTGATTGCCCATGAAAGGATTCGGCCCGCACGCTGAGTCCGGCGTAAAGAAAGGCGACGATAGTGAAGTCGGGCTTGTTGGACCAGCCGAAAATGACGATGGTGCGGTGTCAGTAAAGACGCTCGACAGTGACGTGTTGCTTTGCGAGTGAAACGGGCGACGGTGGTTTGTAAAGTCCTGTATATCTGGGCTTTCTGTCTTGAGCTCTTCCTTGCTGAGTTTTGCCGAGACCGAAAGTGGTGAGGGCGATACCCCGCTCGGGGATGTAGGCGAGATGCCTCCTGGAGTGTGCACATTTGACGGCGGATTTGATGTGCCGTCCGATTCTTCTGCGATCGAGCCTTTCCTGGATTTGGAACCGAGGTTGTTCTTCTGTTTGAATTTCTCAAGCCAGCTCGTACTGTTCGCCTTCAGGTGGCTGTCGTTGTTGCCCACTGTCGTCGCAAAGAACTTGGCTTTTTCTCGGATGACGCTATCCGTGAGAGGGAGACCTTGTCGTTGATGGTTTCGCGCCCAGTTGGCGAGCGCTCGCTCTATATCCGGGAACTTGCCCTTCGACCTTTTTATGGGTGAACGGCTGCCGTCGTCTTGGTAAAGGTATTTCTCCTTCTGACGCAACACTTTCGATACGGTACTACGTAAAGTCAGCAAAATCACGAGTATTGGTATGTGTGGTCCATGGCGTACCTGCGCTCCACGCCGAACATCGCTGCAATCAAGTCAGTCAACGGGCCGTGCCTCATCAGTGACGATATTGGGCTCACCTCCGATCTCGGTCTGCTTCACAGTGGGATGGTCCTCATGGTACTGGCACATTCTCCGGCGATCGGCATCTGTAAGCGTCTTCCGAGGGGTGCTGGATGTGCGCCCCGAGTGCGTTGAGGTTGCTGACACGGGCGTGGCCGAGACTGGAGTGATGGGCACCGGTGCTGGATGGACGATGGGAGGGACGTAGGTAGACTGGCTGGTCAACTGGCTCGGCCATGGGTTGTTTTGCACATGCGGCATGATCAGCGGATGGAGTTGCGAGTATGCGGTTCTGTGCTGCGGCGGCGGCTGAATGGCATTGCTGTATATCGGCTCCATGGGAATTGGCCCATAGTTGAACTGATTGAAGTCTTGCACGGGCGACTGATGGTGCGGGTCGTAGGGACCGGAATGTGCCCAGCCGGTGTGGTCCTCATAGGAGTCCTGGTGATGGTGTTCGTGGTCCATCTGCTGCTGGTTCATGGGGAGCTCCGGTGGCACGACGATGGAAGCTGCGAACTCGCAGGTGCGGGAGCGTCCGTGTTAGCACTTGAATAGATGGGGCTGCCCTCCAAGCATCTGCACCTTGGGGGTTTGGGTGGTGTTCCTGGGGGCGGCGCGAGTGACCTCAGAACGGCAGCGTGCATGCATGCATGGGCTTGGGACAGTCCTCTGCACTTGAGACGGAGTCGGTATGACAAGGCACTCGGGCAGACAGACAAACAAAGACACGCACTGATGCGGCGCGGAGAACAATTGAGCACTGGGACTTGCTGGCAGCTGCAGGGCAAGGTGCCTATGCGGCGGCTTGCAGCGTACTTGAGCGAAGTCTGATCGGTGGTCAGGGCCCTTGTGCGTGCGCTGCGGGCGGCGGCGGGTTGCAGTAGCGGGAGAGGGGCCATGGTGCTGTTTGTTTCGAGCCCGAGCGACCCTGTCAACTCGGCGTGCAAGCAGCGCGGCCTGTGCTCGCCATCCTGGTCAAGCGACACCGCAACGCGAGGGCTAGCGCGCTCGGGGATGCGCCCCTAGAGCAGCGACAGATGCGCCTAGCATGTGGGCCGTCGAAGCGGCCGCTCAAGCCCTCCTGGCCCCGGCGCGCCCCCAAGCCTGACGCCCTCCGCGCACGCGCAGCGGCGGCAAATGGGATGTGAAGGCGGTCTGCGAGCAGAATCACCCTCTGCTCCACGCAAATCGGGGGCAGCGCGATGCCACCGGCTAATCTGACGCTGCCGAATCCGGTCCCTCCCAGAGTGTGCCATATTGGCTCTCCCAGCTCGGCGCCTTGTGCCCCAGCAGCCCGTCATGCTGCCCGTTGCCGTGAGAGGTGGCGTACGACTGTGGACGACCAGGCTCCAGCGCTGCTCAGGTACGCGAGGCCATGATTGCCACGGCCCGAGCGACTGTCAATCAGCGGCGTCGCATAAAGGAGATGCCGCCTTGAGCAATCCACGTCTCGATGCGCTCGAAGGGCTGAAACGTTTCCTGCCCATCGACGAGAGCCACCAGTGACGCTTTGGGTTTGACCCCAGAGCCACTCACACTCGCGAGCGATAATCATTAGCGCCCGACTGTCCAGCACGGCTTCTGAGTCGCCAGAATGCTCTGCACCCCTGCTGCTTTTCTCCGAGTCGTCCTCTTGCTGGAATCATCAGGCCAATCGAACAGTCCAGGCACTGAGAATAAGGCTAGAAAACGATCATCGTATTGCTGAATTTCCGAAATCACAACATTGGAAAACAAATGCTAACACGTTACTCACGAGCCTCCTCAGCATCAATGGCACTCTCTGTCTTGACTAGTTCCGCGTCGTGATTTGTCGTACTGCCCCATCCCCCGGCGAATTAGCGGGTGCAATCGCTGTGTAAGCTGCCTTGGTCGATAAAGCGCCCGTGTGGATACCGTATTATGCCTCTAGTACTGCGCCTCGGCCAAATCAGCTCTTGAAATTGGCCTCGTCCTCATCCTATGGGAGCATGTACCTGCGATGTGGCATTGAAACATCTAAGCCATTCTCCGTACGTCTCGCTCCACTCGCATGCTGTCGCTGTGAAAGGCAAATCAAATGCCGTCAGGATTCAAGATCCATATGCTTATCGCTTGATGATCGTGACTGGTCAAATGGTGAGTTAAAATGATCCATTACTTGGACGGATCGAACGTACTGATATCTTCATCGGCGAGCTCGTGAGACAACCCAACACGTTGAGGCTGATGCTTGACAGACTTGCCGTACACTATGGCCTGTTTGAATTGTTCGACGATGGTCTTGTGGATAGAGTTGCACTGCATGCTCCGTTAGCGAATCCGACCAACCGCCGCCGTAGAATGACCACGTACAAAGTCCTCGACTGTGCAAGCCGTCGAACGAAGCACGACCGGTGCAGAATAGTCGGGCATCTTGCCCTTCGGCTTCGTATACACACGGACCAGATTGAGCTTCTCCCACATCTGTTCCAATAGCTCGTCAATGTTCCAGCCATGTTCCGAGCTGATGGGGCAAGCATTTGGGATCCGGTATAGCAGATCCAGCTCCTCAATGGAGATGGCATCAATCTTGTTCAGCGCGTAGATAACAGGGATATAGCTTCGACTCTTCGCTTCGATGACATCGATCAAATCATCGACAGTCGCGTCGCATCGGATCGCGACATCAGCATTGGCCATGCGATATTCAGCCAAAACAGCCTTAATCTCGTCATGGTCGATATGCGATAGCGGAACGGTGGATGTGATATTGATGCCGCCCTTGTCCTTCTTCTTCAGAACGATGTTGGGTGGGCTCTTGTTGATTCGAATACCAAAGCCTTCCAGTTCGTTTTCAATAACGCGCTTATCCGTAAGCGGCTTGTTTACATCCAAGACGATGAAGATCAAATGGCAAGTCTTTGCAACAGCAATGACCTGCCTACCGCGACCCTTTCCGTCTTTGGCACCCTGGATGATACCGGGCAGATCGAGAATCTGAATTTTGGCGCCATTGTAGACGACTTGCCCAGGGACTGTCGTCAGGGTCGTGAACTCATATGCGGCAGCTTCGGAATGCTGGCCTGTCAATCGGCTCATAAGCGTACTCTTGCCCACTGACGGAAAACCAATGAAACCGACACTGGCAACACCGGTTCTAGCAACATCGAAACCAACGCCGGCACCACCACCGCCACTTGAAGACGGGGTGAGCAGCTCCTTCTTTAGCTTAGCAAGCTTTGCCTTGAGCTGACCTGCAGGATATGAGACTGCGTAGCACGCGATCGGGGGTTGCGGGAGCGGTACCGAGATGGAAGGACGTGGCTTTGTTTTTCTGCGTCTTGGCCATCTAATATACGGCGTAAGCAGTCGCGGGCGGACGCATATGGGGCATGTCTTACTTCCTCCTCAATTTGTTTGATCTGCCCCGCAACACATATTAGCTGCTCCGCTGCTCACTTTCCCCTGCAGGGGACTCACCTTGTCCACCGTAGTAGCCATCTTGTCGGTTTATTATGTAGCAAAAGTAAAGGTGCAGAATATAGAGGGTGCGGAGTGTTGTTGCGCCGTAACCAAAAATTGTGAAGTTGAGGCTGCGACAATGACGAGGGGCGATGGCGTCGGAGGAAGGTTTCGCCGGACTGTTTGCTCTAGCCGCATTCAGACGCCGACACACCGTTTGATCGCCGACCCACCGTGTTACAACACGCCGAACACGCCGGACCACCTACAGACCTATTCCTTACATAACGCAGTCGGTGAACATCGTGTCTCGTGGACCCACTATGAACGTGTCCAGCAACCATCCGGTTTCCTTCTCCATTTGCCATCTGCATAGTTAGACGTCGTTATTGCCTCCCGGGCCCCATTCGTTGCCAGCGCTACAGATACCATGGATGTCGAATCCGTTACACCGGAATATCACGAGAATGCCTTTGAAGTACTTGTCCAGCAGCTCAGCCAAAAACTTGGGCCTTGTTCGGGCATTGATTCAGAAGATGTTAATGCAGAAGAGCTCGAACGATTGATGACAGAGTATGTGTCGGAGCAGGCACATTGGGAAAAGTATTTCTTCCCGAGCCCCCACCATGCGTACACAAGAAATCTGGTTGACAAGGGCAACGGCAAGAGCAATCTGGTGAGTGAGCGACTCGATTACCCACGAGCTACTCCATCCGGGGTGGACCCTGCAATAGTCCACGGGCATGGCATCTTCATCGGTGGCCTGTGGCTCTTAAAACATCACTCTGACGGCTCCAGCTCATCCTCGTCTGGTCACCCAACAAATCAAGTCCAGTGCATGAGTAAGTACATCGGCGGTGTGATCAGGTGGAAAGAGCGCGGTGTCAAATCCGGATTTCCCTTCGTGTAACAGCACGCAGGCCAACAGGACACAAAGGTTTCGCTTTCTGATTTGCTGACTTACCGCGAAGTCATGCCAACGCTCACTGTATAATGAAAATCCTGAAAGGTTTCCTGGTGGAGACACGGTACGCCTGGCCTACAGTACAGCTCAATCAAGGCATCGAGGACCATCCACTCGAAGTCATCTCTCAAAAGACGTACAACGAAAACGAGGTGACCTACATGTCGGATAAGTTGGGTCTACATCGAATCTCCAATCCGGATCCCAAAGACTATGCTGTTTCCCTGCATCTGTACACGCCGCCCAACGCCGCCGTCTACGGTTGCAATATCTTCGACGAGCAGACCGGCCAGTCAAGGCACGTGGCAAAGTGCACTGTATACTCAGAGTACGGGAGGAAGGAGCCGCGACTTTGAACGCTTGCAATGGTAGGCTGCATGAGCAGTTAGGTTTTATCACTACTGAGGTTTGTGCCGGCGCTGTAACGTATGTCTTGGGTTAACACAGCTCATAGTCTCTACGTGGCATTGCATCATGCATTGCATTTTTACCCTTAATCACCCAGAATTACAGTAATGAAGCCAGTTTTTCCTTAACTTTAGTCTTTTCGCAGCCGTGTTGTTTACAAAGCACCTTGAATACACCACTTTCTTGCCTCCCAGCGTTCTCTTTGTTTGGTATTCCGGTTTGGCACCGTGTGGAAGACGCGACGTCGAGGTGGAAGTGATTGAGCGTATGAGGCTGCTGTCGAGATTCTTTGTTGAAGGAATGGCCCTAACATCCAGATCATGGATCATTGCTTGCGGGTGATGGTGGACAAGCACGGGCAGCTTTGTTTGCCAAGCCTCACTCTCTGATCTTCACGTGCCCCATAATCACCAGCCTGCACTCCCAACACCTTCCCGACCGCACTGGCCCTCTGAGCATGCTTCTATCTGTCACAGGTATATATTACCCACCCCCATAGCGCGTCTTCTTTCCACCACACTTCTCTCTATACCCAGCCACTCAACACGCGGGTACGTCAACACGCGAGCACATCAAAACTCTGCCTACACTAGCAACCGACTGTAATCACTATGGCCGACACTGAGTCCAAGCACGCTCCCTCTAACGGTGGCAAAGGTCATTCGATTAAGCTATCGTCAGATATGACGCCGCAACCAATGGCCACGGCCTGCCATCACATCGTGAAGGTGTGGTGGCCCCAAGCTTGCCGCAGCTCTCGGTCCCAAGCCATAATCGACACCGGCATGTTCCAAGAGGATTGGTACGATGAGAACGGCCTTCTTGACATGCAGAACCCGGCTTTTTGGAAGATCGTGAACGGACTTGTAAACACTTCGCAAGCTCATGCTTGATCAGGTATAGGGACATGAGCTGACCACAGCAGGGCACCCTCTACGACAAAGCTCACGTCTACTGCGAGAAGGACAAGGTGGACATGAAGACGTTCCGCATCCGCTGGTCTCTTCTCCGCGAAGAAGAGGGCATGGTCTACTTGGCTGCCATTAGCAAGAAGAGCGACGGCGGTACGGCGAAGGGCTTCCGTATCAAGGGGCCAATATCCGACTGGCTTGACTTCAAAGCGGAGATGGATGTGCTGCGAGCTCGTCGTGGCGCCGCCGGTAGTTCGTAAGTTCTTTCATTGCATCTAGCTTTTGAAAAGCATCCACTGACAGTCACCTACAGAACCGGCACTGAGCAGACGGCCATCACTCCTCAGACCTTCACCGCCGGTGCTGCTACCATCGTGCAAAACGCGGCCTTCCGACCAACTATGGACGTCGCGGCGGTCTTGAACCCTGAGCCCGCACTACCGTCGTTGGAAGCTGGCGAGGACACTTCTGTGTACCCAGAGTCACACTACGGCACCACGCCCGATGTCGAACAAAACAAGGCCACTAGCCCTGTCAACGCGGCGCCGGAGCAAGAGAAGTCCCTCGCAGAGAACCTGGCTGAAGCCCTTGTCGAAGACGAAGAGGCTGTCATCTCAAAGTCCGCGTCGGGCTCTAAGAAGGTCTCCAAATGGATCGCCGACCAAGCCCACGATGCTCAAGACCCGTTCGTTGGCCTTACCGAACCCGAGCAGCACGATGGCCCGTCTACCAATACTCCCATCATACGTCGTGTCACGATGGACGACATTGCGCGCGGCGACCTCGAAGAGCATAAGCCGCATGTCAGCCTTCGCCTGGCCACTGCTCCTTCTTTCGGCTTTTCCTGGAATACGCCTGGTCCACATCCGTCTCCCACGGTCTATGAAATGGGCGTCTCTATGAGCGGCAAAGATCTGCCCGTCGACCAGGAGATAGATGCCATTATACTCCCTGCGCCAGCCCTCTGCGCTGAGCACGCCGACACCGACGATGCCCGCACCGTCTTCCCCACCGATGATGCTCACCCTGACAAATACACCGACACCTCTTCCACTACCTCCGACATGGCCTTCTACCCTACCAAGGTGCCCGGCACGGACGTTCTGCCTGCCCAGGAGGTCGAGGAGTTCGACGAGTGGATCTTAGTCGGCGAGGGCGATGACGCCGACGACGAGTATCTCAAGTATGCCTCTCCGCACGCGTACAAGTACACGAAGAAGGATGGCGTGCCGGTGAAGCAGACGGGTTGGCTTCCGGGCTGGTTCTCGACTGCTAAGGTGGTTTAGGCTGGAGTTTTTGGCGGAGGTGATGCGGTATGATATGGCGCGCGCGTAGAGCTGAAAGTTGGCCATTGTATTGCGCATCCTGGGGTAACACACGGGCTAATCAGTGTGATCTTTATGGAGGACTTTTAGCTTTACGCGAGAGTATAGGAATACAGGTATGATCATGACGTCGGTCTCATTTGGCGGGTGGGGAATGTTTCTGGCATCAATCTGGCACGGATTGCCGAATCTCATGGGTATCGCTCCACCGTATGGTTTTCGAAAGATGTTCAAGGCACGCCCGGTAGGCTTCATCAGAAGTTGGGGCGAGGAAATGATTTTCGGTATCAACATGGCATGGACCTCTGAGTATCACCAGGCTCCACGGTACGGTGTTCAAAATGTTCAAGGCATGCCCGGTATATGTAGATTTGCATATTTCATGGACATAGTAGGCAGCGCTACATTGATCAGATCCCTATGATCTCTCAATCGCTCAAGTCCGCCTTTTCTGCATCCCCACTTTCCTCTTCCCCGTAACGTCCCTGCCCTCTTCTATCTGCAGCAGCGCCTCCCTCTTTTTCTCTGTCACAGGCTTCAAAGCTTCCCTCACGACTCTGCCCTCGATGCTGACACCCTCTTCGGCATACTCGTTCATCTTGGAACCTACTCGCTCCTCGATCGCATGGATCAGATCAACATCTCGCTGTCCGATGAGCGTAACGCTGTGACCGACCCTACCCGCACGAGCCGTACGACCGACACGGTGGATGTAGTCGTCAGGGTCACGCGGGACGTCAAAGTTGATGACGAGCGCGACCTCTGGAATATCGAGACCACGAGCTGCAACATCGGTGGCAACGAGGATCCTGGAGGCTTGGGCGCGAAAACGGCCGAGGTTGCTGACGCGCTCTGATTGTTTGAGTCCAGAGTGCAGAGCTGTGACGCGGTGCTCGAGGAGTCGGAGCATGTGCTCCAGTACTGTGGCAGTCTGTGTCCGGTTGCAGAATATGATGACGGACTTCTTCAGATTCTCTGTCTAGACGTCAGCACAATCGCCATATATAAGTTCAACGTTGGGAAATCACCTGGAGTCAGCAGAAGCACGTGAAGATAGCACTCCTTGTGCGTCACCGGGGTCATGATGTAAAGCTGCTGAAGCTTCGGCGGAATCGCCAACGTCTCGGTATCTACCTCGCACACGTAGATAGGCGGCTTCCCCGCAGAACGAGGTCTCTCTTTCAATGCCATAACTTCCGGTGTCACTGTAGCGGTGAAGAGCAGGGTCTGTCTTCGGTCCGAGGGCGGCAGCACTGACAGACACGTTTCCAGATCTGGCAACATCGATCCTTTACCAGGCGCGAGAAGGCGATCTGCTTCGTCAAAGACGACGAAGCGGACTCTCCTCAAGCCGCAGATTGTATCCTCTCCAGAGTTGTTGATGTGCTCCGCAAGACGCCCCGGGGTCGCAATGACGACATGAGGGCGAGCAGCAAGCTCGAGCGCTTGCTTTTGCTGATCTGCGCCACCGGTAATCAGGACGACCTTGACAGATTGACGTGCACCAATCGCTTTAACTTGTTCGTAAATTTGAATGGCAAGCTCTCTGGTGGGTCTGCAATTCTGTCAGCATAATACGCCTAGCGAGTTACTCGACGCGGTGCGGTCCGTACGTTATCATCACGGCGAAGATGCCGCACGGATCCTCGGACCATTTCTGCAAAATCGGCACAGAGAAAGCGACAGTTTTACCTGTGCCCGTACGAGATCCACCAATACAGTCTCTCCCCTTCAAAATTTCCGGAATGCAAGCTTTTTGAATGCCGGTAGGTCTCTTGATTTCCATAGACGCGAGCGACGCGATCAACCAGGGCGAAACGTTGAGCGAAGCAAAGCTGACCTTCTCCGAGACTCCTGACGATTCCCGGCCTGCTTTGGATCCATTTTGCACACGTGATGATGGGGCAGATTGCTTTACTTTGATCCGCGAAGTAGTGGCGAGTGGCGGCTGTGAGGTTTCGGCGGGTGAGAGTCTCCTTCTCTTCCTTGACCCATTCTGGTCGAGCAAGTCCTCATCGCTGGAGGAATAGGATGACACCGAGGCCATTTTTTCTGTATTGCAACGTGTGATGAGTTACCCTAGGATAGATAGTACAACAGCTAAACTCCGCTTGCTAAGATAGTTTTGTATAGCCAGCCTTGAGCTTAACGCGAGAGAGGCTCGTCGAAGGTTTCACGAGAGAGGCCCATTGAAGGTTTCGCGCCAGTTTTTTCTTGTAGGGGTGCGTTCACGCTAGGGCACCACTACCCTGCCGAGACAGTCAGTGCGCCGCGACACTAACGCGCCACCCCAACAGATGTAGCACCTCAACTTTGACGCGCCGCATCTCCACCAATATGGATCCGATTGAGGCTGCAATCATCGCTATCGACTCACGAGAACCTAGAGAAACTTTCTTATATAGAAAAATTGCAGAAGAATTTGGTGTTGTGCGGTCAACATTAACGCGCCGGCATAGACGCGCCATGCAGGCGCGTACACAGCTACTATAGACTCGCCAAAATCTTAACTAATAACAAGAATCTAAGATCCTATAGTATATATAGCGTTTTACTTAAAAAGGTCTACCCCTTACGCGTTAGATAATCTAAAACTTTGTATTAATTATTGCTAAAAAGGATATCTTTATATAATAGGTTAATCGCTTTATTAGGCGCTACCCCGACTCCCTAATCTTGCGATGGATGACTAGGCTAGATAGTAATTACTATAACGCTAATTTAGGCGCAAGATATAGGCTCTACTTTAAGCTTTTATATAAGAAAATTATAAAGTATGGCATAGAGCCTTAGCATACCTATAATATGGACGAAAAAGGCTTCCTACTCGGCATCACCGGCAGGTCAAAAAGGATCTTCGACAGGCCTATATATGAGAGTCGCCAAGTGAGGCAATCTATCTAGGATGGCAGTCGTGAGTGGATCTCGCTTATCGCATGTATATGCGCCGATGGATCTACTATTAATCCATTACTAATCTATCGATCTAACGCTAAGACTCTATAATTAAGCTAGGTTAAGGAAATTAACGTTAATTCTTATAGAGTCTTTATTACCTTATCAACTTTTAGATGGTTAAACAACAAGATAAGGCTTTAATAGCTAAAATAGGTGTTTAATTGCTGTACTAAGGAAAAGGCTTAACAATAGTAGCGACTCCTAGTCCTTAATAGGCATGGATCTTACGTTACTATAGATTTTATTAACTACTATAATTAGAAAAAGATCCTCCTTGCGATATTTCCCCCTTACGCCACTTATACGCTACAGCCTCTAGACGTCTGTGTGTTTAAGTCTCTTTCTATCGCCTACTCCGACGAGCTCTCCGCATACCTGTATAGGAGTTAGGGGCTATTAATAATTGCTAAAAGAGACTTCTTTACACTATTTTAGAAGATCTAGATAACGTTAGTTACGCCATAATTAATTACTAAAGCTTTTAAATATATAGGTATCTCGCCGCTAGATCCTACACTAATTCTTAGTTAATTTAATAGAGATAAGTCTCTAGAATAAAAATTGCATAAAAGCTCTACTTTAGTACTTAGCGCGTCTAATTAGCGCAAAATTAATTAGCTTTTAAAGGTTGTTGTTAATACAGGGGGAGGTAATAAGGCCAAGAAGCTAAGTCGCACTATACACTTAATCTCTATATAGAAGTAGCTCTTAGAGCATAAGAATTAGGGGCTACGAGAAGCCCTCACAAACCAGAAATAGCGTTAAATAAAGGGCAGGACTCTACCTTTTAAGTAGCTAGATAAGTAGTATAGAGGATCTATTTTCTAGTTACCTGCCTGCGTACAGAGGGCGCGCGATTCTCTTAGCTAATAAAAGGCTAAAAAGCAACAACTATAACTCTAGAAAAGTAAGTAGAGAGAGATCTAGATAGCAAATAGGCAGCTTAAAGCTTATTTACTATAAGAGAAGCGTGTTACGCGTATAGTAGCTAGAAATACGCGCGCTAAGGAGAAAGCTAATTAGGCTACTAAGTAATGCCTTTATTAATAGGCTCACAAGACTTAATAATAATTTTAAAAATATCTTAAAATTGCTAAAAAGGGAAGCTAGAATGCTTTAAAAGCTACTTATATAATTATAAAGAGGAAGAAGCCTACGCCAGCATCTATACGCGTTAATATAGTAATATCTACGCTATTAGCGCTAGCATCGCGCAGTAGCTAAATAATTAGAATACTAAGTAGATATCTATAATTTAACTAGCTAGTAATCTTTTATAGCTCTATAAAATCTTAACTCTAGAAAATTTCGCGATAAAAGCTTTTATGTAAAACTCTACAGCCTCATGTTGCTGGCTGCGGTGCTGGTGTTGGGGTGGCGCGTTAGTGTCGCGGCGCACTGACTGTCTCGGCAGGGTACCGTAGCGCACGCCACTTCCCAATCGCTCCTCCCGTACATTACCGCATCCTCCTGAACCACACCGGCACCGTTCTCATACTTCAAAGACATCATACTTAGTTTCGCGATCATAAAAGAATGCCCAACAGCAATACCTGTTTCGGTTTTACCTTCGAAGCCGTCAGCAAGCGCGCACATTCTCTAACCTAACAGTAGCTTGCTTTACTCATTCCAACTTTAGAAGGTTACTTAACGAGCACAAAACGTCGCCGGCTTCCGGCATTTATTATTTACTCAGACTAAAATATCTACTGCATGTTGACCACACGTATGCCTCTTAAAAACGATCTCCCTACGTGCGTACAGCGTACACTAAACCCCATCTAGCCGCCAATCCACTCCCCCGGTACCGCCATAGCCCCCACCTCCACACCACACCCCAAACTCCCCCGGCATACACCTGCGCAACCTGCCACACTTCTACAACTTGTCCATTCGTTTACATCTCCGAGTCTTGGTCCCCGACGCCCTCCCTTCCCCCGTGGTGACACTGGCTGCGAACACTTTGCCCAACGCGGCGCCTTCCGCTGCTTACTTACTACATATAGAAGTTACTTTACGAAAGAAGCACTTCCATGCCAAAAGGGATATTTTAAACATTTTACAAGGCAATATATTCAGGGCCAGAAACAGCGCAATGACCGGGAACGCATGTCCCAAGCGTCACGGAAGGGCGAGGCTCCACCCTGTGCGATGCCGCCCTAGACACTTACCCAGCTTCTACCTCTTCGTCTGAGGAATAGCCCACGCGCCTAGACTAGTTACATTCTCGTACACAATATCTATACCCTGTTCGTCGCCGAATGCTCACCCCTCAACCCCTAGACCAGTCTTGACACCGTCACATGGGCGTGTCCGTCTTTCCGTACACCGATACACTCCTCGGCCGTACCTGTAACGACCCTTGACACCGCTCCAGGATGTGCACTCTCATCGTACAGACACAGCCTTGTGTAGCCCAGCCCGTAGAGGGGCTAATACATATGCCGGCTCCCATATATTGCATGTCTGACTTGGACCCAGTCGCGCTGGCTCGGCGCTCTGTATATACATGCATTGTCATCCTTCCTTAAAACAATTACACCTCCACCGCACCTCTTTCGCTTTTAAGAATATATCCTACAGCATTGGAACCTCACTGCTGTGTTTGAATAGTTACACAGGACAGGAGCGATGGGTATCCTAGCCTTTCCTCCACTCGACTCACTACCACCGACATACGTCGCGGAAGATAACTCGCATGCGTTGCTGGCAACATGCATCGCGTTCCTCGCTATCGAAACAACCTTCATGAGTCTGCTGTACACATCGCGGTTCCTATCTAGCGAGCAAAAGGCGAACTGGAATATGGTTGCCCTAATGACAGGCGCCTACATCGTGTGTCTCGGGAAGATAACAATCGGGCTGCGTACGTCCCCCATCCCTCCCCATATGCCCAGAAGGGAAGTCTAACACGCAGACAGTCGCCATCCACATCGGCGGCGCGGGCCACCATGCAGCCACCCTCTCGTACCCCACCATCACCACAGCGCTCCAATTGAATACCGCACTGCAGCTGGTCTGCCCGCTCACGACATCCTTGTCTAAGATGTCCATCCTCTGCTTGTTCTACACCATCTTCGGCCGTACCTCTGCGCGCTACCGTCTCGTTATCCGCGTTACATTCGTTCTGTGCCTGATCACCCTGCTCGTACAGGTAGTCATCCCCTTCGCAAACTGCAGGCCCTTCAGCGCCACCTGGACGCTCGGCGCAGAGTCCATGTGCGCCATCAACGGGCTGTTTCTCTGGAAATACTTGTCCATTCCGAATGTCGTGACGACACTCGTTGTCGTCGCGATACCCATCCCTGCGCTGTGGAAGCTGCACGTCTCTACCGCTACCAAAGCGGGTCTCGGGGTCGTACTTTGCGTTTGCGTGTGCGGAGTTATCGCGGCGATTATGCGGTTTGAGAGTTTCCTGGCGGTCAAGAGTTTCCAGGATTTTACGTATGCGCAGGTGAAGCCGCTGTGCTGGACGATCGCGGAGTCGGGCATTTACATGGTGGCAGGGGTGTTGCCGACGCTGAGGCCGCTGATGAGGAAGCTGTTTGGCGGGACGGGGTTCGAGAAGATTTTGAGTGGGAGGTTTAGGTCGGGGAAGAGTGAGCAGAGTGAGCAGAGCTGGGGGAATAGAGGCAACGCGATGGTTGGAAAAGGAGACGAAATTGCGCTTGTGAAGAAAGGAAAGGAGTTTTCGATGTTGAGTTCGGATGATACTGTTGTTGGGGACGAAGTTGAAGAGAGGATTAAGGTGTAAGTTCCAACTGTCGCATTAGTAGATGCCCTAGTAATGATACCGTAATATTTCTTGAAAATGGACCAATGACTTCGTGAATTGTATGCCCAGAGCGACTCAATCTACGATCCCGTTACGAAAGCACGCTCCAATATTGCAGCGCAAGCAATCATCTGGCCCGTAATTTACTGACCAGCGTGCCCATAATCAGGAGGCATGCAAGCACGCCGCCCTGTACCGGTGAAAATATTGCTGACCGAACAATGATAAAAGTGCCCACGACAACGAATACCGCAGGCAGAATCGCAGTAGGCTTATACGGCCGGTCCAAATGCGGTTCCCGACGGCGAAGTATGAGTAATCCTACAACGGTACTAACGTAGAACACCCACATGGCCATACCAACGAAGGTTAGCAAGGTCCTGAAGCTGCCTGTGAAGATGTAGATGAGGGTCAAGAGCAGTGCGAGCAGGTTCGCATAGCTTGACCATGTCAGTTCGGGCTTCTTATGCGATGCATGCATAAGACTTACATGGGGGCGTCAAAATGGGATAGCTTGTCCTGGTTTAAAGATGCCATATCAGTGTCAGAATCTTCCGATTGAATGAGCGCCTGCGTCTGGTGCCACGGAAGTCCTCGCTGTCCCAGCACAGTTGGAAGGTACTCGCGCTCTGAAGCCGCTATGGTCAACCTCCCGATAGTGAAGACGTTGCTAGTGATAGACCCGGCACATGAGACTGCAACCAGGGCGGAAACGAGGATGCCAGCCCAACGGCCAAATGCAGAGCTCATGGCTACGACAGCAACAGCGTCGCTGGAGCTTACCGTTGCCCATGGAAGCAAGATATAGTAAGCAATGTTCACGAGTTCGTAAGAGCTCAGCACAACGATCATGGCGGCTTTGATCGCCTTGGGTAGTGCCTGTCCTGGGTTCCGGATCTCGCTCGCAACAATATTTGCCTTGAGGCCTAATTAGTCCAGTAGCTTCAGGAGGATGAACAGTCATCATGATGCTCTTCGCCCACCGGGACTTACATTGTCCCATCCGTCATACGCCCACAGTCCTCCGTAAATGGCAGCGGAATAGTGCCCATACCGCTCCCATGTGCTCATGGATGTCCAATCAATGAGGTGGCCTTCCGAAACCGTCGGCCGAGTCGCGAACCAGTCCTTGCTATACCAGTCCTTGCCGCCGGACAGCGAAGAGTCGGGATTGACAAGATGAGCGAAGACGGCTACGAATCCCCCGACTACGATGAGCACAACGGTGATCAGCTTGATCCCGGTGAATGACTCACTCAATCGAAGAGTGATTTTGGTATTAATCGAGTTCACCAGGACCATGGCTAGAAAGGTGAGTGCAGCTATTAGCTTGAGCAGCCATGCTGCCAAGGGAGCAGATGTGATGGAGCCGATGGATTCAGCGATGACGATGCTTTGGATGGCCATCGCAGAGGGTTTTGCTGCCATGATGTAGATCCACGCCATGAGGAACGCCATAGTGTCGCCGTAGACATAAGCTAGGTACGCTTGCATGCCTCCATTGAGAGGTATTGCGGCACCCAACTCAGCGAATGAGGCAGCTCCAGCCCATGACAGCAATCCTCCAAGAACCCATACCAGTAGTGCGGCACCCGGGGAAGGCACATTCGAGTCAACCTGGGCCGGCGATGCGAAGATGCCAGAGCCGATCTGGAGTGTCACAAGTACTGCAAAAGCATGTCGCGTGGTCAGCTGTTTAGCAGCGCTCCTCTCGCTGGCATGTGAGCCGGTCGACACCCTGCGGCCCAGCAGGGGCTCTGTGTCCAAGTCCGATGCCTTCCCATGATCACGCTCTTCGTTCCCATCTCTTTCTTGCGCCTGGCTACTCATTGCTATGAGAAATACCCACGGGCTTCACCTACCCAGCTAGCTGTGTAGCTGTCCGGTGTCTGGCGTGTGAGAGTGGGTAAACAAGGCTGTCTGGCGAAAACTGAAATTGGAAGCCGCCAATGCCCCGCCACAGCCTGATGCCAAGGAATTAGCCCACTCCCCAGGAGCTCCCATCACGAAACAACGACAAGAAACGCAAACCAGCAAGTCCATCCTCAGAACAAAAGAATACGGTTGACGCGTGACGCTTCCCTCCACGCGCCCCGGCCCCCAAAATCTACTAGACACCTCCCCTTCGTGGCCCGCGCACCTGCTCCCCGCCCAATACACCAGGTACGTCAACGCCGTGGCACACCCAAGCTCCCCCAGCGCAGCTTTCCACAGGACTCACTTCCACAGAAATAATAACACACCTGTCCACCTCTCTGTATTGATACTCGATCGCCCACGTTGAGCCGCCGAGGACATTCGCTGCCCTTGCAAAACAAACCTTAGTCCTCTACCGCAGCCGTGCAACATGGAGGCCAACCAAAACGACGAGCTCTACCCGATCGCCGTCCTCATCGACGAGCTGAAGCACGACGATGTGCTACTACGATTGAACGCCATCCATCGCCTCAACACGATAGCTCTGGCATTAGGCGCTGAGCGGACGCGCGACGAGCTGATACCCTTCCTCGACGGTAGGCTGCAGCAGAGCTTGTTTGATCCGGACTAAGCTAATGAACAGTGCAGAGTCTGTAGAAGATGAAGACGAGGTGCTCACAGCTTTGAGTGAGGAATTGGGCAAGTTCGTCGAGTACGTCGGCGGCCCAGAGTTCGGACACGTGCTGCTCTCCCCGTTGGAGAACCTTGCTGCGATAGAAGAGCCGCTTGTGCGGGAGAAGGTATGCGCGCATCATACACCACCGCATGCGATTTTGACTTACCCTACCAGGCCGTGGAATCCTTGAACAAAATCTGCGAAGAGCTCTCACAGCAACAGATTGAGGAGTACTTCATCCCGCTTGTTCTGCGTCTCTCAAAGGCCGATTGGTTTACCTCCAAAATCTCCGCGACCGGTCTTTACTGCGCACCCTACACACGTGCTCCGCCGCCATCGCAGGAGCAGCTCCGACAGCACTACGGCCAGCTCGTACACGATGATACCCCGATGGTACGACGACAGGCCGCGAACAACCTTGCCAAGTTCATCAAGTGCATGCCGCCCGCGATTGTAATCGACGAGATGATTTCGCTCTTCCAGCATCTCGCCTCAGACGATCAAGACAGTGTCAGGCTTCTGACCGTCGATATTTTGATTGCAATCGCAGAAGCAGTGCCGAAGGAACAACAATCGAGCCACGGCGTGCTTTTGACATCGCTGCGCAGTTTGTTCGAAGACAAGAGCTGGAGAGTGCGCTACATGGTCGCAGACCGGTTCGAGAAGGTGGGTTCAATGATGAGTAAAACAAGTCCTAGGCTAACAGTGCCTAGATTGCGAAAGCCGTAGACGAGGAGGTGGTCAACCGCGACTTGGTACCTGCGTTCGTGAAGCTCATCAAAGACACAGAAGCGGAGGTCCGGAGTGCCATTGCGGGGCAGATTCCGGGTAATGATGCTTTGACAGCATTGTCGACAACTCGCTAATGGTGTCATAGGCTTCTGCGCGCTCCTGGAGCGTGAGACCCTCCTCCACGATGTGATGCCAAGCATCGAAGAGCTTGTCTCGGACCAGTCTCAGCATGTTCGCGCCGCACTTGGTACCCAGATCAGCGGGCTGGCCCCTATTCTCGGCAAGGATGAGTAAGTCACTATGGACAATTGACAGATCACGTGCCTTGCTGACGCGCTGCAGGACCATCTCACATCTCTTACCTATGTTCCTTCAAATGCTCAAAGACGAATTCCCAGACGTCCGGCTTAACATAATTTCCAAGCTTGAACTGGTGAATAACGTCATCGGCATTGAGCTCCTCTCGCAATCTCTGCTCCCTGCCATTGTTCAGCTTGCAGAAGACAAGCAATGGCGGGTGCGGTTGGCCATTATCGAATACGTTCCCCTCCTTGCCTCGCAGCTTGGCGTAAAGTTCTTTGATGAGAAGCTAAGCAGCTTGTGTATGAGTTGGCTGGGCGACACCGTCTTTTCCATCCGCGAGGCGTCTACCCAAAATCTCAAGAAGCTCACAGAGGTTTTCGGTGTGGAGTGGGCCAACGAGGCCATTGTGCCGAAGGTCATGGCAATGGGACAGCATCCTAATTACCTATACCGGATGACCACTTGCTTCGCTGTTTCGGTACGTTGAACGAGTTTCGTATGCTTGCACAGCTAACCCATTTAGACGCTTGCACCCGCTCTCAGTCTTGACGTGATCGAGACCTCGATCCTTCCCATGATGGACAAGCTCGTCAACGACGACATCCCCAATATCCGCTTCAACGTGGCCAAGTCATATGCCGTTCTCATCGACACTCTCAAGCAACTTCCGGAGCAAGGCACCGTCCTCGCACTGCAGAAAGCAGGGACGCCCGGACAGGGATGCGTAAAGGGACAGGAGCTCATCACAAAGAGCATCCTACCGAATCTAGAAAAGTTGCAGCAAGATGACGACGTCGACGTGCGGTACTTTGCGACGACAGCAGCGCAAAGTTATACAGATGCGATGCAGACTTAGGAACTTGCATCAGAGTGGAAGGATATGGTGACGGTGCTGTTCAAGAAGGAGGTGAAGTGAGGTCGGACGAGGTCACGAAAGCATTGGAATACAGTAATGACATGCACTTGATAGATGGGGGAGGAGCATGTGGGAAGGAGGTAGCTTAGGCTTTCATGGGTTGGGTCAAGCAAGCATTACAAGGCTTCTCCGCATGGCGAGAGGGGGTGTACGAGGTTGGCGGGTGGGCAGCAGGAGGGCATGCAAAACTAAAGACTACCACTGTTAGATCTCGAATGAGTTATGTTTGAAATGCATTGTTTTGGCACTAGTTTTGAAGTTGCCGTGTTCGACCGAGGTAAGACATGGACTAGCCGATTAGACTCCGACCTCCTACACCTACAAGGTGCAGCATCACAGCCTCACTTCGCGACTACACATACATCAATTAGGGTCTTTCATTGTTGACAGCCGAATTATATATCGCTACAGAGAGATGTTCACAACTTCATAGCTTCGACTCAGATAGTCAGACGGCGCCAGCCGACTTGAGCAAATTGGGTAGCTGCCCCTTCTTGCCCTGCAGCTCAGAGTTTCCGCCAATGTGCTGCTGTCCGATGAAGATGTTGGGGACGGTGCGCTGGCCCGTGATGTCCTCGAGGGTGGATTGGATGGCGCTGCCGTCGTCTGTTACACATTGTCAGCTTCTGCCGTCTTACCCTTCCCACAGTAACCCTTGCTTGTCCAAAGCGTAGGATCTCTCGCTCCGCTCGAGGGTAAAACGTACCGACTTGGTCCAACTCAATAGCGTAAAACTTCGCGCCGCTCTCCGACAAAAGCTGCTTTGCAGCGCGGCAGTAGGGGCAGTATGACTTTGAGAAGACGGCGACGGGGTTCTCGTCGATGATGGATTGGACTTTTGTCTTGGTGGCTGACATACTGGCGGGCGAGGGGGCGCGCGTGAAGAAGTGGCGGAGGAAGGAAATGGTTGCGGTGGGGGAGCTGGGCTCGAGATAGTCTATTCGAGAGGGTGTTAGAAATGTGGAAGGTTGTTCGTGTTGCTGAGAAGGGCGACTGAGAGGCAGGATATATATTGAAGGTATAGGGAGAATGTACCTATTTGTGGCTGGTGGGTTTGGGGAGAGATTTGGAATCGTGAGGTTCGAGAAGGTGTGGATGTGCAAGTGGATGGTGATTAGTAAATGTAGCAACACGCCCCCGCAGTGGGAAAGAAGAGGCAAGAGGCGTGAATGATGCAATCGCGATGGCGCTATTAGACCACTTTTGCCAGACCCACGATCCGGATCAGCTAATCACCGAGGCTCATCCCAAATGGTGCAGAAACTGTGTATTCGCGTGTCGTATGACGAATGCGCGCGCTGGTGCTGCTGCGAGCCTCAGGGTCTAACGCGCACATGGGCGAGGACATGATGACGGCGTGCAACGAGGTGGACGCACGTGGGCGTGAGACAGCTGGAGGGAAGATTCTGAGGGTCATAGATTTAGATAGAGTCCAGAGCGGAGGGCGAGGGATGGTCGAGACGGAAACCCGCAGCTTCCGCGTGCCGAATGTCGACTGCCTGTCATCAACACGCCGCGCCTCTCAGATCCCACACGTACCTCGACGTCTCACTCACCCACAATCCCCGACGCCTCTCCGCCGCCCGATACACGCTCCTGATTGCCCCCCTCACGACGCATTCCACACCCCAACAGTAAACCTGTGACAGCTACATGCGCGCTACAGCGCGCCATCCCCAACGATGACGGGAAGCTCTCCGGCGGGCTCGACCGCCTTCTTCGCCCTCGCACTGCTTACCATCTGCGCTGCTGTGCTCCTGCTCCTGCGGTACTACCTCCCCCTACGCACGACACCCGCATACATCACCGTACCCGTCTTCCTCACCATTGCGCTCCCCGCGTCCATCGTCCTCCTCGTTCCCATCGACCTCGCGAGCAGCGCCGGCACGAAGGGCATATGGCTCAGCGACACCGTCGTGTACAAGTCGTGGCGCGTCACGTACTGGCTCACGTTCGTACTCTCGTGGGCGATTCTCCCGCTGTTGGGCGAGTACACGGATAGCGGGTACCGGGAGCCGAATGCACGCTTCTTGTATAGCGTGAAGAGCAATGGGCGGTATTGGGCTGTTATGCTAGCGACGGGGACCATGGGGCTGGTATACTTCATATGGTATAATGGGTTTAATCTGGCGAATTTGAAGGGCATGGTTATGGCGCTGGCGTATGCGTGGTCGCTTGCGCTGGCGATATATCTGATGGGCCACGGACTGGTTGCGTTTCCGAGGAGTTTGTACCGGTACGCGAGTATCAGTGGAAGATTAAAGAGGTTGCAGGCTCAGGCGCCGAAGGTGCATGAGAGGCTGGAGGAGAGCATCGAGAAGTTGGAGCAGTATGAGTGGCAAGTGGTGCAGCTTAAGCAGAGGAAGAATGGCACGGCGCGGGAGTTCCAGGAGTGGATTGATGAGTTGGCCGAGAAGAGCAGCTTGCCGGAGAGTAGGGCGAGTGTCGTGGGACGGACGAGCACCACGACAGTGCCGCCTGTGGTTACGGAGCGGTACCTCGCAGATTTAACGAGGAAGTTGAAGAGGGGGCGGCATGCGAAGGTGCGGTTTGAAAGCGAGTGGGATAGGCTACTTTACAAGGCCGTCAAGACGCAGGCGATACTCGATTCCAAAGTGAGCCAGAGGCTGGAGTTTAAGAACTCGCAATTCCGGACCCAGACCGGGTTCTTCGATCGATTTACCTTGCTCACGCCGTACACCCGTTATCTTCTCCACGTACACGTTATCCCGACACTATTCTACATCGCCTGGGCGGTCGCTTCTCTCGCTTCACTGGCGGTTGTCTGGTCCGAATGCATCCGCTCCTTAGTCCGCGACTCCAAGCTCTCCGTCATCGGCCTCACCGTAGTCCACCACCCACCCTCCTCGCGCGGCCAAATAGGATTCGGCGGCCAATTCATCGCCGCAACATGGCTATGCTACATGCTCACCTGCTCCTTCTTCTCCCTGACCGAAGTCAAGATCTGGGGCAACCGCGCGCTCGTACGTAGAAACACGTACCAGGAATCCGCAACCTGGTACGCCCTCCAACTAGCGAAGCTCACCGTCCCGCTCTCCTACAACTTCGTCACCTTCATGCCGTACACCATCGTGCACGAAACAAGCTTCTTCAAGCTGTTGGGCAAGTACGTCGAGAGCACCCCGGTGGGCGAGAAGTTCAGTGACTACTTCCCCATCTTCATCCTCGTGCCTGTCCTCGCCACCGCCTTCGGGCTCTACAAAAAAGTCAAGAATATCAGCGGCTTCGGCGACTTGCTGGAAGACGAGGAGGATGAAACGTCCGAGGCCGAGGGCACGGGTTCCTGGCGCGAGGGCCGCGCGCTGATCGAGCGCGAACTCCAGGCTTCCTCGAATAACGGCAGTCTCGGCCTCGCGCAGCGAAACACGTCCCCGTCGTCGTCGTCCCTCCCGCAGGAGAGATACTCGGATAATCTGCCGCTCGCTGCGAACGCGGAGGCCAGTTCGCGCCGCGCGCCGGTTGGGCGGCGGACACCGCTGGGAGATGAGGATGAAGGCGATACGGGGAATTTCTTTGAGAATTTTAGCACGAGGGTGAAGAATACGTTTGAGACGAGGGATTGGTCGTTTGAGCGGCCGAGGTGGTTGGGTGGCGAGGATGAGGTGGAGCGAGGAAGGAGGAGTAGAACTCCACTGGTACGGGGGGACGAGAGGGGAGGAGGGTTTTTGGGGCTGTTTGGAGGGAGGGCCGGGGAGGGGAGGGTGAGGTTGTAAGATAGCTTGAACATGAGTGCATTGTTTGGCGTTTTGTAGATAGGTTGGGCTTTTGTGGGTGAGGGGGGTTATTGTAATGATTTGTGAGGGGGAGGGGGGGATGTGTTCTACGATGGTGCGTAATGAGGAAGATGAGTGACGAGGTGAACGGCACTGAGGTATATCACGCTGCACTATCAAGGGAGCATCTTGATGTATAGTACATTTCCGCTGTGGCTCTTGACTAACGATGCTGATGCGCATCATCACCACTCCCCTTCCACTGCTCGGCTTCCACTTTCCATGTCCGCCATGCTTATCCTCGGAAACACACTGTAACGCACAGCATGTCTTGCGCTGCTGGTAGATTTGAGACGCGCTGCTCCACAGCACACCACATCAATCCTCCTGCCAAAACTTTCTCGTGTCGCGAGGAGCTCCCACAAAGCACCGCGCTCATGCTGTCGTGTTGAGTGCGTTTTAGAGAAACACCGCTGCGTTGCACATTGACATTTTGTACATGGCCTTTGAGCCGCGCCGCTCCCACATATCACCTAATTTGCTGGCTTTCAAGAGCACTCGGTGCGCCCACCATGCGTATTTCGGTCGTGCCTTTGGAGCACGGCGGCGGAGCGCATGGCGATGTGCAAAGTGGTTTTTTAGAGAAACACCACAACACTCCATATTGGTCTTTTCATATGAATTATGCCGTCCATTTTGGGGAGTTTTTGAGCAGCTGGTGCACACATGAACAAGGTACCAATATTTTAGACAGCAGTGTGCTCAAGCGCATAAAGCAGTGGAAGCGGCTTTTTGGGGGAAACCCCACGGCACTGCACGTGCAGTCACTTCATCTGGGTTTTAAACCCTGGAGCTTCCACATAGCAATAGTTGTGGTGAGGTTTAAGAGCACCCAGCGTACATTCCGTAAAGGGTAGCCGATTTTAAGCAACAACGCCCAGGGACAACCCCATAACGATGTTGAGAGTAGTGCTTTTGGACACACCCGAGCACACATCGTACGCATTCCTACACATCTTTGGAGCCGCGCTGCTTCCACATGTACTCCATCTTGAATCGGTTTTGGAGCAGCTGGCGCACATACGTCGACATAGCGGCGTTTTAAGCAGAGACGCGCAGGGGTAAGCCCATAATAGTGAGAGCAAGTATTTTTTTTTTTTTTAGACACGACCGAGCGCACACATATGTTTTGGGCGGAATAACTTTTAGAAAGGTGCGGTGCGCGAACATGCTCGAACACTTTCGTGAGTTTTGGAGAAGCTGGTGCACATCGGGACGGTTGGTTGCCGATAGCGGTTTTTGGATAGCGGAGTGCTCGCGCACTTGGCGTGATACCGGTGGATTTTTGTAGCACGGCAGGACCGTCTCATTCTGGGCTGGTCGAGGTATTTTGGAAAGCGAAGTAACTGGCGCACATGTTCAGCTTGGCGGTACCATTTAGACACGCCGCGGTCTCGTCATATGTCTACTCTTGGGATAGTTTTGGAGGGTAGGAGACACGGGCTCGCATCATACATGTTATAGAAACTTTTGTCCACGAGGGAAAAGTCGCTCCATGTCTAATAATAGTGATAATTTTTAGGAGGGAGAGGTGCTCGAGACGTATATATATTTATAGGATAACGGTTTTAGAGAGAGCAGGAACAGACATTGGTAGGTGGTAAGGAGTTTTTAAAAGAGGGAGGAGACGGGCTCGCATGTACACATCTGGGTACCATTTTGTACACACACGGAGACCGCTCCATAAGGATATAGTGCTATAGTTTTAGGAGGCAGAGGTACTTGGGACATAGTTTTGCATTATACGGGTTTTGGGGGACAGCAAAGACGGACATCGGGGCAGATCGCGTTTAATTTGAAAAGGGCGAGAGGGGAGTCGGACCACATTCTGAGGGAATGGTTGCATTTTTGGTTCGAGCGCAAGGTCTGCTCCATCAGCTACTATTGTAACAGTTTTTAAACACCGAGGAGAAGTGCTTGAGACATATGTACATATAACTTTGGTTTTGGGGGAGAGCAGGGAAGGACATCGTAGTCGGTTGATGTCCTTTTTAAAGAAGAGGAGAGGGCAGGATCACATTCTTTGAAAGCGACTGGATTTTTAGTTTGAGCGTAAGGTCTGCTCCATTCTCAAGCTGTTATAGGTTTTTCGTGGACAGAGCGAGGTGCTCGCAACGTATTGCAGTGCTTAGCTGGTTTGGAGAGCACGGGCTCAGAGCATTAGAGTCTAGATAGTCGATTTTTAAAGAGGGGGGCAAAAGCAGGACCATGTCATTAATGAAAGGTTTTTCCGCTCGGGTGGAGGTCTGCTCCATTGGAAGTGCCTATTGCTGATTTTCTTTTCCGGCTCGTCATGGTGCTCGCAGCACATTCCGCTGTGCAAAGCTGTTTTGGCGCACCAGACAGGACGGAACATTGCATAGAAACCGCTAAGCTTTTAAGGAAGGAAGAGGCAGAGGCACAGCACAGGTTGGCTTCATTCTCGAGTATACGGTGCATTTGGTTTCCGAGACGCTGAGGTGCTCCAGCATTTCTGTCGCAGTAAAATTGCGTTTTTATTGAAGTGTTGTGTTGTCTGTGTTATGTTCCTGCTGCGCTCTCCACAGGCCAGCAGTGGGGTCTATTTACATGACGTATCTCATAATACTGTTGAGGCAAGAGGTGCTTGGTAGGGTGAGGAAGCAGCGTTAGACCACCCTCACGTGGCACACGTAACCCACTTTCCTCATAAACCGTCACAATTTCACAATGTGCGTTGCGCTTTTGAAGCACCCAACAGGACAGGACATAGGAGCTCACTTAGTAATCTTTTTTAGGTCCGCATTGGCAAAGCCACATCCCAAAAAGCGCTTTTTGTTTGGGTCGAGCGCAGGTCTGCTCCAACAAAGCTGTCACCGCTGGTTTTGGTCAACGAAGTGACGCGCTCGCAACACTAATTAGCAAAACAGTCATTTTTAAAGCACCGGTCAGGACATAATGGCAACGCGAAGGTTATTTATGCCAGGAGGAGAAGAGAGAGGAGAGCGGATCGAGGTAAGGAACTACTTCCATTCTTTTGAGTCCGTGCGAATCGTGCTCCATTGGAAGTTCTTGTCGCCGATCTGTTGTTGGGTTAGAGAGGCGCTCGCAACATAAGAAGGTATAGCACTAGCTTAAGGACCACCGGACAGGATGCAATTGCAGAAGAGTGAATTTTTTGGAGCGAAGAGAAAGAAGGAGGTCCACATGAAGAACTTGTCCATGTCCTTCGGCTTCTGCGGATTCTACTCCTTGGTAGGATGATTCGGCTGATTTCTGGTTGAGATGGAGACGCGCTCGTAATATGGAGGGGTAGCTTAGGCATTTGCAGATCACAGAGGGACAGGACGTAATGGCATGGGCTGTGGTTTTTGAAGGGAGAGGAGGCCAAAGCAAATCCACATGCTGAAGTTGTCCTATTGATTTTAGGTCACGCGGATCGTGCGGCATTTGTGGATCGTATCGTCGCTTTTTTTTTACTGAGATAAAGAGATGTTGCGAAGCTTATCACGACAGGGTGGGGTAATTTGGAGAGCAGATGGTTCCGAGATATGCCACAGTTCGTTGGGGGTTTGAAGGAGAAGGAAAAAAGCAAAGGCGATATAAGAGCGCTTTGCAGAGTTTAAATTCACGCACGCCGCGCACTCCATATTTCGCTTGCGAATGTAATTTGAGCACCACAGCAAGTGCTCCACATCAGATTGCAGTCCAATTCTTTAAGGAACCACCAGAAGAGGACATTGTTGTAGACTAAAGTGTACTTTCGAGGAGAACAGAAGAATCCACGGTCATGACTTAGGCTGTTATGGGTTTTGGTTACTCACGACTCCCGCTCTATTGGCAGATTGTAGTGAGAGTCTTTAAGCCCCTGGGATGCCGCTCCTGAGTTGTGGCTATTGCTAATTTGGGAATCTAGTTAGGAGAACAGATCAGAGCGGGAGACATGGTTCAAAACATATTTCATTTGGTTCACGCACAACCTCCCGCTCCATGGATTGGAGCGATTGTGAGTTCAAGCCCGCGAAATGCCCCTTACATGCGCGCGCTCCGCTTTTGATTTAGGAAACGCACCAGGACGGGACATCGAAGAACTCGGACTGAGTTTTGGAGGATAGGGCATAACACCAGTGCTCGAAGTTTTAGTAGAGGAGAAGACAGCAAGCCGGCATTGTTGCTCTTTGTGCTCTCTTAGTCCACGCGTGGCTCCCGCTCTATAAGCATTTATCATTATTCCCAAGCACGCGGAATGCCGCTCCCATAAGCGCCTTGTACATATTCTTAAGAAATGCACTAAAACAGAACATCGATATTCTTTGGTATGAGTTTGGGAGGGCAGAATAGATGATTGCCAATGGGCTTTTATACGAGAAAGAAGCACAGTGGTATCAAATAGTAAACCAATCCTTTAGGTTCACCTGCGCCTCCCACCCCATAAACATGTCGCTGAAGACAATAAAAGAAAGGCGTGGCTGTGGTAATCGTTTTCAAGCACGCAACACAATGCTTCACATATTTCCTGGCGTGTTCATTTGAGAATTGCGCTAGAACAGGACATCGGTGTTGTAAAGAAGCATTCTGAAGAACTGGATATCTCTGCATATGGACGAAGTTTTGGCAGAGCAGAACTTCTAGAAGACGAGAAAAACAGGACCACATCGGCGTCCCTTGCCTTGCAGGCACACAGGAGTCACTCACATGCGAAGGGTATCCCTTCTTTTGAATGATCCGCGGGAGAGACCAAGGAAAACCATATCCAGATGCTCTCCCCAGTTTTTTAGACTGCGTGGTGCAAAGAAGGACATGTGCAGGATGACGCGGTCATTGTAAACTCGCCACTGCAGCATATGCCAGCTTGTCGTACTCGATTTTACGAAGAGAAGAACGACACATTTTTATAAGCATCGCCGGTTTGTGGAAGACCGGGACTTTCAGACATTGTGAACATCGCAGAAAGGTGTCGCGCAGCGGGCGATTAAGTCGTAGGACGAATGGACAGGGATGCGCCATACGACCACACGGAGTTGAAATTTTTAGGGCAAGGCAAGGAGGAGCATAAAGAGACTCGTACTAGAATTTGGTAGAAGACCGACCAGTTGCAAGACATATTGCTTCTTTGAGGGGCTTTTGATCAGGTCCAGTCCGCATAAGGCATCATGTAGATGGTTCTGTACACGCGTGGCTACGGTCTCATAATGAATTGTTCTGCTTGATCGGTTGGAAAATGCTCACCCTTCATCAGCAAAAAACCTGGTAGATTCACGGCTTTTGTACCACGCATCTAGAGAGTGAGACGTAGCTTTAATCTAACTCTGTTTTGCACTCGGGAAGGTTCAGCCTTTTATCCAGATTTCGTTCGGTATTCGGGCGCGCACGGAATTGTACTTACTACTTGGTAAAAATATAGATATTGGTCAAGCGCTGGTACACAGCGCATGTGTGAGAGCTAGTGATCCATACGCATAAGGAAGAAATTGAGAATTGTACTTGTTGTTGTGTTGGGTGAAGCTACGAACAGTAGGTATACATGAGTAGCTGTAAACAACGCTAGTGCAGGATGGGTAGTCGCATCTCAACACAGGTGGGGCGCCACTACAAGTGGGGAAAGGGAGACTCCAAACCGTGACAGCATGAATCATCTTTGGCGCGGATTTTGGGCCACTACTGGACGGCGAGACATCTGACACCGTTTCCATCTGTTTTTTGAGAAGCACAAGTATTTAAGTCATGCGTATGTAAGATATCCTCTTTGTATACGCATGACTGCATGCTTATTGTTTGTTGCTTTCCCTTATTTCAAACTACTCGACTTCCTGTCACATAACCGATGTGTACGGAAAATTATGGGATTCGTTGCAGGACTGTAGAAAGACACGGGAGCTCGCCTTCAGAGATATTTTCGGAAGAAGGTGCTTAGGGACATACAGGGGTCAGTACGAGTATTTTGAGAGAGGAAAGAAGAGGAGGGGAGACATAGGAAGTTGTATGCTGCTTTTCGAGGGAGAGCCATGATCCTGGTGGAAGCACTTTTGTAAAGATAACTGCATGCAAAGAAGATCCACAGTTCATGTTAACGTAGAGCGGCATTTTGGAAACGCGCGAATCCGCAGACATGAAACACTAGAATCAAGGTTTTGGTCACGCGAAGCGTAAGACGCGCAGGACGCCATGCCCAGTTTTCTTTTTCGTTTTTATTAGACCATAACGACGGGTCATAAAACATCGAGGGTTCCTCCGGCAATTGCTCAAGAAGAGCCAACTCAAAAACACCACCTACACTTTTTGCCACTTTTAGACGAAGAAAGAAAAAAAGACATCTGGAAGAGCGCGTTGTCTTTTTTTGGAAAAGCAGCTTGCCGCTGGACATGTAAAAGATAAATTTTAATTTTTGAATCTTCTGGTATTTCAAAGAATAATCTGCTCGCGGACATTTATTGCTCAGAAACAGCCACATGGGAAAAGGGAAAGAAGAAAGCCAGCATAGCCATTGTGTCTCTGCGTTTTAGGATATCGGCTAGCACTGGACATGTGCTCCACGAAGGTCAGTTGGGAATACACCAAATGCTCAAGCAGTCCCTCAGCTGGGCATTCCCTGCAGACACAGTTCTTTTTAAAAGGGGTAGAAGGAGGAAGCGACATCGCAGAAGACGGTCATGATGTTAGAAAAGCAGCTTGACGCTGGACATATGTTTGTGATATGTAAACTTTAGCGATATCCGAGAAAGAGGAGGGTCTCGCTCCCAGTGCTTCCATGCGTCGCTCGTTGTCGGAATTTTAAAGAGCTGCTCATGAGGACAAGCGGTGACGGGTTTAGTCCGCAGGAAGAGCTCCACAAAGGGATCCTTCGAGAGTTTTTTTTTATAGAAAGAAGATGAGAAGGATTTATTCACAGAAGGTCGCGCTCCGCGTACGCCCATAACAGCACATCATGCATGCTTTAGAGACCCCCTCATGAGTACAAGTATCTGCATTTTTAGTCCAAAGACGAGCTCCATGATCTGGACCACCAATCCTTTTAGTAACAAGGAACTGGAAAGCAGTTGTCTGAAGGAGGAGTCCCGGTCTAAGCACACCTATAATCGGACATCGTCCATTTCTCAAGCGGGCGCTCATGATCGGTGCGAGGATCGATTTTAGCCCGAGGACGAGTTCCATCAAGTAGTCACAGATGGAATTGTAGCAGCGAGGAGGCGCGCATAATTGTTCGGAGTAGTAGATTTTACAGGGTACGAGGAGGTCTCGATCTCACTCCGCGCGCACCCATACAAAGAACCCGTTCTCGTTTTAGAGCACTGCTCATTTCGTGGCCAAGTATTTCTTTTAGTCCAAGGACCAGCTCCATGAAGAGAATGTGAAAGACTTTTTAGCAGCGAGGAGGCGCGCATGGCCTTTCCAGATGCAGATTTAAAGTCTACGAGGTCTCGGTCCACGCACGCCTATACTCCTGTGAACTATGAATTTTGGGAGAACTGCTCATGCGGGTGAACACCGTTGCTTTTAGTTCGCGGGACAAGCTCCATAAAGCAGTAGTCCCCGTCTTTTTAGTAGCCAAAGGCTAGAAAGTGCCATCGTGGAGGAATGGAAGTGCGCGAGGAGACGCGATTTATATACACGACACTGGACTGATACGACATCAAACGCATCTCTCCAGAGCGAATATGAGATGCCCTAGCCTTACCTCCACCCCTACTTCCCCTCCGCTGCCCTCCCCGCCCCCGCCCTCCCCCTCCCATTCTCCGCTCCCCTCCACGCCTCAATCCACCCCTCCACCTCCACCCCCTCCCTCGCCCCTACCGGCTCCCCCCACTCCACCCAACAAGGCAAAACCCCCGTCCACACTCCCCCCAACTTCTCGTTTTTCGCATCCTTCCTATCCTCGCTCGGGCCACCAGTTCGTACTTTCGCGCTCGCGGACGCGATGCGCACGCGCAGGACAGATGTAGAGGTGAGTTCGGCGGGGGTCGGGGGTTGGCGGGAACGTTGCCAGCGGGTGGGGAGGAGGGAGTTTGTGATACCTGTGTTGTGTGGGTTAGATTTAGGGGTTGGGAAGGAGGGGGATTGGGGGAAGACGCACGTTCCATAGCAAACAGCTGCTCTGCTTCGTCGGTGACGAGGGTGGCGTAGCCGTAGGCGACGGAGGAGCGGTAGTTGCATGAGTTATCTACCCACCCGCACAGCTGGATTAGTATGTTTTGCTAGCTTCTATGGAGGGGGTAGGGGAGCGGACTTACGAAACGGCGCGAGCGCGAGGACTAAGCCGTCCATATGCCTACCTCTTCATCAGCTCCTTCCCCCCCTCCCCTCCCAATTCCACAACCGCGTCGGGTGAAAAGAGAAACTCACGATGCCGCAACCGTAACAGCCAACCCCTCGCCCTCTCCCTCCGAGCTCGCCTTGCCCTGGCGGAAGAGCCGTCCGTTCACGTATCTACATATATCAGTACTTTCGTCGCTCCCTTTCCAATCCCCCCTGCCTATAGAAGAGGCTCTCGAACTTACCCATGGATATAAATATCCTGCACCCCCTCCTCCCCTTCCCCATCATGCCCAAACTTCGCCGTACACCCCAGCATAGGCAGCACGACGGGAAACGGGTGTTCAGGATCGACAAACGAGACGTGGAGGATGGCGGCGGAGTTTATAATCCCGTGGACAGTGGCGTAGTCGTATGCGCCTGGGAACAGTTGGTGAATTTACGAAGGAGGAGGAGAATGAGAGAAGGTAGGGGGAGGAAGGAGTGTACCTCTCTTCGGCAGACGACCCAGCTTATTCACCGCCGTCTTGGGGTACTCCGTTTCCGCCATGACCGATTCTCAAAAGAACGTCCAGTTTATTTGTGATAAAGGCCGTGTTTAAGATTTCCAAGTACAAGTAGTGGAAAAGGGGAAGTAGGCGTAAGACTGAATGGTCCTTGATCTGAGCTCAAGAGTCGACTTTATACCCCCTATAAACTCGATGACTCTTCCCGGTGATCTCCAAACCAATCATCGATGCATGCCCGAAATGCGATGTTGATGCTAATTACCGGCTGTACCTACCCTATCGGGACGGCGGGGTAGTATCGACGCCGCTGTGATTGGCTCCCCCCCAACTTTTTCGCAGCGTCTGAAGCGTCTATACAACTTCCCTCTTACTCCTTGATTCCCTCTGAGGGATATTCATGGCTAGCAAAGGAAAGTTGCCCTGTCCGCGTAGGCCGAGTAAGGAGAACCTTCCGTACGCCATCGCGGTCCCCATGGACGAAGGTCCCGTGTACGATCTCCACGTCATAATCGATGTTGAATGGGAGCAAGTTCACACTCACGCAGTGGAATTCGTCACCCTACTCCTCTCCGCCTAGCTACCCTTTCTACCCCAGCCCATCTGTCCAATCCACCCGCTCAAAACACCACAAACGCCATGCATGCCTGCTAAGAATATCGTCACATATCCTACCCCTCCCAAAGAGGAGGACTAATCATCTAAACCCCCACGCCGGAAAAACCCCACCCATCACACTCTTCAGCTCCAAACACTGATACGGACTACTCTGCGGATCATAATACAGCCCCTGGACCCTCCCATCCCTCCTTCTCAAACAAACATAATAAAACCCACTAATCGTCAGACCACACCCCGAGTCGTCGAACGCCGAGTGTTCTGCGTCTGCACCACCACCACTACGCATTGAGGAATCCCAATTCGCCCCGGAGGCGTATTGATATTCTGGTCGGGAGGATATATACTGGGGCGGCTGCACGGGCGAGGCGGTAGTGCTATTTAGACTCTTCACGAAGCAGCGCTCCTTCCACCGCATGAGGACCCATTTCTTGCTCAAGACGTCGTCGAACCAGATGCGGCTCGTGAGACAGCGTATCACTTCGTCGTCGCTCATGCCGTGGAATACGGGGAGTTTGCGCCAGTAGGTGGCGTCGTTTGCGGGGGTGGAGTTGAAGCTCTCCGTGAGCAGCGAGTGCTTGTTGAAATCGAGAATTTCGCCCTCGAGGTACGTGGTGATAGAGGAGGTGCGTGTGAAGGCGTGCGTGGCGTCGTTTGTGGAGTTTGAGAGTATAGATTGGTGGGTGTGCGGGTGTGAGGGCACATTGTAGGCTTCCATGGTTGCTGAGAGCGTCATGCGGTCGTAGTCGACAGAGTGTATCGTCACCTGCGAGCGGAAGATTAGCAGAGGTTAAGTTTGAAATTGGCTGTGTCATGAGTCCGTGCATTGCTCTGAGAGCAATGTAACACCTCTCTCTATACATACCTTGACAGGCCACTTGTCTTGCTGCGGCGAGTGCGAGGTCACCACCTCGGGCCCATATGTATGCGCAGCCCTGTCTCCAGGCGAAACGTGGCTGGGATCGTCCCACATATTCGGCGTGTCTGCTAGGAGGGAGCCCGCCTCTGCTGCCGCAGCAATTGCGGATCTGCCGTGCGCGAGACGATACAGTGTTGTATTGGTCCCTGACCCGGTCGCCGTGAGGGTTGACGTGATGGTGGTGGCATGTTGGCAGCCGGACTAAGAAACGTTAGTAAATCTGACGACTTTATTTCGGCCTCGGGTGATGTCCTGGGGCAATACTGAGGAGGATAGAAACTTACCAACACAGCGCCTGGCGCGAGCCATGACGTCTCTGCCGGCGGTGGTATTGTGAAGGGATTCAACACAAAGTTTTGATGGTCCTTCACAAAGTACTCTTTTTTCAGGAAGCCCGCGTCTATGGCGTAGTCTATGGAGTCGTCGATATTTTGTGACTGCCGTATCTTGGACAAATACTTGATGGTCTCCTCCAGCATAGGGCTCACGCTCGACGACGGCGCAGTTGCAGTGCGATCGAGGTAACCCCGCCTGTACGAGTCGACCCTCTGGAGCATGTCATGAGCCCGCGTACTCGCCGACCGCTGCGATGATGATTCCACGCCCGCCCGCGAGTTCTCGGCTCGCTGCGATGACGGTTCCAAAGCGGCCCGCGCATTCTCCAACCGCTGCGCTGCTCGCGACGACTCGGATGTCATGTGCGGCCGATCTCGCCAGTCGCTTGGGCGGGGAGACCTGCTGGCAGCGTCCCGGTCAGCATAGCGCTGAGTAAAATCCCTGGTCCTCGCAGAAAACCTCGGATTCCGCCGTACGGACTGCAGGAGCGCGGCAGACCTCAGGGAGCTGTCCGCCTGCGACGGCTGCGTGGAGCTCAGCAGCCTCGACACGGCAGCCCGCGACCTCTCCCGCTCCGAATCCAGCTGCGAGCGCCCGAGCACGCGCAGAATCTCGGGGTGTGTGTTCGGCTGCTCGCGCCGCAGCTCGGCCAGGATGCCCTCCAGCTCGGCCTCGTCGTCGGCCTCGTCGGTGGCAGGCGACCAGTCGTACAGGCTGTTCCGGCTGGGCACGCGGTCGCTGTACGCGCTGCTTCTCGCCTCGTTGTGGAGCGTCGCCAGGCGGTCCTGCGGGGGGACGTGGTCGCTGCTGCTACTGCTGCTGCGATAAGGGCCCCGCGTCTCGTCACCGAGGCGCCCCAGCCGGTTCATCACCCGCCGCAGTCTATCGGCGGGGTTGCGGTGCTCCAGCTCGCTGCGTTCGCGCTCCCGCTCCAGCGTGCGCAGCCGGTCGCGCGACCTCTCGAAGCGCGCCTGCTGCCGGTCCAGGGTGGCGTCGTGCTGGCCGAGGTGCACGCCAATCTGCGTGAGTGCGGCGGTGTGCTCGTCCAGGTTTGCGCGCAGGGAGCGCAGCGCCGTGTCGAAGTGCGCGTCTTCGTCCTGCTGGGTCGTGAGGGTCGCCGCGAGGTTGTAGACGGCCTGTGTCTCGGGGCTCTCGAGCGCTTCGCTGAGGGCCTGCGAGATGTACGACTGCGGGTGAGAGGAGTCCTGCAGGTAATAGCACAGTCAATACACAGCAGAGCGCGGTGGCAACGGGCAGCTGAGCACCCGCCGACGTACCTGCTGCTGCTGCTGCTGCCGCTCGTCTGGCACGCTGGGATAGCGCGAGTTTGCGGGCGGCATATCTCCCCTGAGTGAATGCCTGTCCCTGCCTTATAGGTGCGTGATGACACTTCAGTCGTCGCTATCGTGCGCGCACATGCATCGTGATGAGGACGGGCAGCGGCGGTTGTACGGTATGTACTAAGTAGATGTCGTGATCGCTGAGGTTAGGTTGCAGCTTCTTCGGCTTTGTTTCCGCCGCTGCCTCAGACCGGCTCTTTGTGTCAAAACACAAGAAACCTGGCTATTTCTAGTCCACATATGAAACAAGCACCGGCATGCGCACACCTCGGAGCAATCAGCGCGTGCTCGTCTACTACATTCCCCAGCATTGTGGTCCCGATCGTTTGGCATGGGATCTGCAGAGCCGCTGCGAGTCAGTGCTGCCCTCGCTCGTGGACCCTGACCCTCGCCCACCCATTATCGGATCGCATCACCACAACGAGTGGGAGAGCAGCATTTCCGATTCCGGATATAAAGTTTCGTTTTTTTATTAATTTACGCTATAGAGAAGCTTGCTTCTGTCCAGCATCCAATTCAACCCCACTCGGGGGCGCTTCTTCCAAGACACAGTCCTGAAGAGTAGGAGATGAGCCTACAGTCCCTGCCCTACCAACCCCGAACCAAACGGAAGACCAGCACATCCTTTGGTGCTGAGGTCGTGTTTGTTCCGCAAGCAGAAGACCACGACCCGAGAGACTGGCTCTTGCACCAAAGTAGTGCTGCGCGTCCGTTGGCTCGAGGCTGGGGTACAGAGACGAAGATTACAGTACAGCATCCCAGATGCCTGTGTGTATCTCTTGTCGTTGTCTCCCAGTAATCCTGCTGACACTCAATGTCAGTAGGGGCCTCGAGCATGAAGACGTCAGTTTCGGAACGGTAGGAGGAGAGCTGGTCTCGTCTCCCACCATCCGGCCCCAACTCCCCAGTCCACCAGCCCCCAGTCCGAGTAGACGAGAACGTAACCCTGCGTAACTGCGTATCGATCATGAGTGGCATGCCATGCTCAATGAAGAGATCGCAGCCGGAAAGGCGTCCGACGACATTAAACAAAAAAGGAAATGAACCCAGCCGAGTGTACCTGCTCGTAGCCGTGAGGCTGATCCGTCTTTAAAATGCCCGACATGCAAACCTCCCAGAGATGCAAAGGAAAACCGACAGACGTGGTCAGGCCGCTGCATGCATAAAAGCCACAAAAGGAAACGCTCGCTAGAAAACAGACAGAAACTGGATATCAAGGAAACTTTGTACGAGAGAAGAGAGGAGAAGGAAAAAAAAAAAAAAAAAAAATCAAACGCTCGCTAAAATCGATGAAACGCCGTCCCATGCCTTGGTATATGATGTGGGGTGTTATACATCACACTTTCGTGCAAATCGCATATGTTCGTCTCGTGTCGTGCGGATGCCCGCAGAGGTTGTGCGCATCAACCGGGTGCCGTGTGGGAGGACTGGCCAGGTCCGCGCTTCCCAGGCAAAGTGACAGAGGACAAGTACCACATTCTGAAGGTACGCGCTTACGTGAAGGCGGCGTACTGTGGTGCGAATCCAGTATCCCATCCGAATCCACTGCTGTATCCGCCGTGCACAGCGCTTGACCCGCACTGATGAGCTAGCATGCTCGGCAGAGGGAGTGCAGGTATCGGAGCGACTGCCTGAGGTGGACTGTAGTACTGACTCGTGGTGTTGAATGGCTGGCTGTAGGAAGGTGTCGGTGAAGGCAGCTGCACGGCCTCCAAGCCCATCGAACTCCAGAAGGAAGGAGATGTTTCACTGCAGGTGGCAATGGTTGGGCTTGGTGACGATGAAAGCGTTCGCCAGGACTCGACAGGAGCCGGCTGTGACTGCAGGACGTGCCCAGGCCACCAGTTTGTGGTACCTGGCGAGCTTGGAAGCAACGCCGCCGGTCGGACGACGTCGACGATCCTAGGTGGAGGAGGAAGAAGCGGGTGGAACAGCCCCATGATGGCGCCCTTGACGTCCTCACCTCGGCCCTCAAGAAGTTCTCCCGCTCCTTCCTCTTCCATGCCTTCCAGTGCGCGTGCTCCGGTGCGGAACACGTAGCGGTTGACAGCCTGCACAAACTCCTCCTGCAGCTTCTTCAGTTGCGCCTGCTTCTCGGGCCAGTTCCAGGTGTTGGCTGACACGTCGACCGAATAGATGTCCTTGTGGTACTCGGTAAGCGCCTCGATAGTCTCGGGCGTGAGCTTAAATGCAACCTCATGCTGTGAAACCATGTCGACGTGTACGACATATGCCTCGATATGGATGACCTGGTAGTTGAAGATGGCCTCTACAAGCGGGTTGGCGTCCTTGCGAAGTTCCGAATCCGGTGCCTTTGGGACCATTACGGAGCAGAGTGACCAGATGGCATTCGTCCCCGACAGCGTTTCGGTGAGACATCGCGTATGTTGCTGGACGCTGTTGAGCGGTCGCTTAACCCGATTTATCCTCTTCAGCGTCTGTGTTAACCACGGCTCCGCTTTTGAGGGGAGAACAATGTTGACGGTCGACCGAGGCGCAAAGGCGGCCGCCGAGGCAGGTAATAATTGTATGGGCATTTCTTTGACTGATGTTGGCGGGGCGCGAGACGATGCGATATTATATGGGACGGCAGATCAACGTAACGAAAGAACAAAATAGAAGGTAAAGAGTTGTCTCAGGCGGAATTACGTTTCAGCGATCCGCCTTGTATTTAGGAGGAGACAAGAAAGGGACGGACGAATGAGGGGGGAGAAGGGCGAGGTGTGAGGATAGAGGAATTAGTCGGGTGGAGGGAATCATAACTTAAGAGCGCTGAAGAGGGCGACGATCATAGGCCGGACTTGCCGTGGCCACAGTACCCGCAAGGGTATCATGCACACTGCCTCGTTTAGCTGCACTGCGCATCTAGCTTGTTTAATCGTGCATACATGGCGACGATGCAGCTGCAGGTCTAGTCGGATCCAAGCTGACTGACCGACATGGCGGCCGCATTGCTCGCGCCGTTGAAGGGCGTGGATAGGTGGAGCCTGTGCGAGGGAATATTGCGATAGCCTCATGGCTGCCACAAACCCGTCTAAACTTGCAGGCGGAGATGAAACTGATAGAGGCGCTCCATCGTCTGCGCCGTATGTAGGAACCGCAATAGCACTACCTGTACGGTGCGGTCCAACTTGTCCAAGGCAGCTGAGAGGCCGCGCTCACGGACGACCATGCATATGGGGCTCCCTACTCGATGATCTACTGCGCGCAGCCAGCCCGCAGCAGGACGAGCACTACTTGCGCGCATTATGCGAACACGGAGGCCGGGTTGCAGGGCGCCTCTGTTGGGCTCGAGCATGTTAGCCCGCAGTTACACTGCAACCTCTGCCCTGGTGAAAGGTACGGTTTTCTGGAAGCTTTTCACAGCATCCAAAAGGAGATCGCACCGCAGCGGTCTTGTTACCGCATTGAGCATACGCGGGTAGGAGGACTACGGCGGATAATGCCTGGTCTCAGGGTCTGTCTTTGGATCTGGAGGAAGGTGGGAGAGTTGGACGTTGTCTTGGAGCCATGACAGGACGACGTCGCTCGGCACTAAAAATGGGCAGGAAACACTCGGCCCAATCACTTGGGATAGCCGGGATGTAGCAGGGGTGTCATCCGCCTCCAAAACCTTCCCGTGGACCCTCATGTGATCGAGCGGGCTTTCAGACACGGTCCAGAAGAGCGTGCAATCGCGAGTAGCTTGGGCGCGTGCTGAAGCTGAACGCGCGACGTGCTCCAACATCTCTTACGACGATGACGAAGGGTGTCCACGCGCCCGAAGCCATGAGAATTCCAAGGTTCAATCTTTCCTCAACACGTGCTGGGAATACGCCAGATTTTCGCTGTGGCAGTGCGAGGCGGTGATGGCGGGAGACGGCGATCATCCTCGGTGTCACCGTTGCCGACTTCGCCTGTCTCCGAACTCATCTCCAGTAATTACAGTCATCGCCTATCTGGCCTAAGTTCCCACGCATGGCAATCATGTAGAGTAATGGCTTCGCACCGGCCGAGACTCCGCTAGCCTCGCAGAAGCAGCGTCGGAGGTGAGGCTCACGTACTCTACTCTAGAGCAAGTTGCGGCGGCTGGCCGTTTCAACGCCCACCTTCTCCTGTCGCTCTGCCGTCGTGAGTGGAGCAGAGTATTGTCTCCCGACGCACACGAATACGATTGCGCAAGTGTTGAAGAAGGCTGACCCCGGACTCACCTATCACTGATCCATAACAGTGGTGCTATCGATAGCGATCCACGCCTTTGTTGTTTCAAAATCTGCAAAGGCGACGCCGAATCCTGCAAGTCGGATCTGGAAGGCTGCGCCTCACACTTTGCTTCCGAGCCGGTTGTGGCGGTAGATATTCGTCACTCGACTCTTGGTGCTTCGCCTACTCGCTGGATAACAATTCCCCACAGGACGCACGGTTGATGGCGCGTCTTGCGCATGAAGGAGTGAAGTCTCTTTACCAGATCTGGTGCGATCTGGTGGCTTTCAGCTTGACCGGGTTCAATTCGGCACGGGATGCCGCTGTCAGGTGCTCGGTAAGACGCCGGCTAGGTGCGGCGACTTCCAACTCCTACACCACGCATCCAAGCATCGACCCATCTCACGATCCCTCTGCTTCCATGGCGCCTGCACCGGATGTATTTGCCAGCAGCATGCCGACGTTTTCCCTCGTTTCAGAATCTGCTGGTGGGAGTCACGGCTGCATACGCCATACGCTTCGACGTGTTGAAGTGACTCATCCATGGCGAAAGAAAAAAATCGAGTGCACATGTGGAGCTATGGAATGCCCAACCATCTCAGGTGGGCCGCCGGTTTCTCATTGATTTCTGGCCTGTCTCTGAAATCCAGTTTTGCTCCTGCATTCTTCACATTGATTTTTGCTGCATGTCCGTCTTGAAACTTGCCCAATGCAGTCGTCTTCCGTAAGCCTCGGGTTGGGCGTTAGGTAGCCATGAAGGAGGGATCACGAGCGCGTACTCTGACCTCAGGACGGCCAATGTCCTCGCGTCCGCCTCCCGATGCGCCTGTGCTCTTCCGTGGAAGATGCACAAAGCGAGAATCTGGGGAAGTGGCACAGGTTCGCAAAAGTCGCGCAGAATACCAGCCGCCTCAGCATCATCAACCTGCCAGCATGCTCTTGTCCAGTCGCGCCGTATTCTCATGCATGGGACTCGGTTCAAGCTTGAAATTTTCTTCGTGTCAGGTGCTGTATCACGGCGTCGTCGTAGACACCTGCGCGGTTCTAGTCTCAGTACCTGTATCGTGAGTTGAGCATCCTGATGTCACCGCATGAACAGAGGACGACTGATCAAACGGATCGCTAGCCCGATCCATCACATCGCCAACTTAGGACAGCAGTGGCGGTATTTGCGAATTTGAAGTGGCTGTCATGTAGGTAGGTAGGCAATGGTGAGCAAGTGAGGAAGCGACGCTCAACCTCAATCTCACTCGCTTGCCGACCCGGGGAAGGCGCCCCCAAGGTCGTCCGCGCATCTCCATTTTGTGTAGCAATGAACGCTTCAAATAAAGAAGCGGGTGGAAATGCTTGATTGTTAACACTCTCTCATCACCTACGCCTGCCGGCCCACACACCAGAACCCTACCCGTTACTGACCAGACCGTACCTTCCAGGTACTGAGTTGCTCCTTCCAACTCATCTGTGGGCCAAAGCTCCTCCTGCTTTTCTCTTTCACAAGTGCCTTGTCAGTGCAACATAGATCTTCGACAATCATCTTACAGTTCAAGCCTAAGTATCTCGGCCAGTCTTCTAGCTCGTACATACGATCGTCACTTACGCTTTTAAGTTGCCACGCACTTGTGTTTCGTGACACATATCCTTTGCACCGGGCAGTAGATCTCGCATGCGGCGTACAGACCTCTTATGTATTCCTATTAGCATCCTCAACGTCAACAACCTTTTGCTCCGAAGTTGCGGAAAGTTCCATTTCCAGCGCCGGCTGGTGACTCCTGAGTGAGGGAAATCCAGACACAAAGACACGGAACCGTGTGAGGCTCTGCGTCGATTGCAATGCAGGACAGCACGCTAGCCATGCTGGCGTTAGCGATAATCTCTACACTGCGGATCAGTCGCCAGCGTTCGGCGAGACGGCATACTGGAACTTTGCGGTGAAGCGCAAGTCCCAAAACACAAGGGTGTTGCTGATGCACAATACCTCGCTGGACTTCTTCGTCGCCGCCGTGTCGTCGGCCATTCAACTATTGCAGAAGAGCCGTAACACAACCGACACTTTCTAGCCTACAACGAGAAGATGGCACATGCTCCAGTCTCCAATTTGTTTGGTCGTGGTAGCACACCATACGTGAATACATAAGACGAGGGCGCAAGCCTGGACTTATGCGTGGGCATCGTCCCCATATTCTGCGTCTGTGACGGCGTGCCCAAACCTGCGATGCTTGCGAGCGATGTGGAACTTCTGCCGACCGACCGTATATAACCATATCTGTAATCTCACCTCGGTCGGTATACGTCCAAGCAATACTGAGTGTGTCTGCGGCGCGACAGACGGGAGGCAGTTCGCCATTGGAAGCAATCTCGCCTTGTCAGCGAGAGGCGCAGGAGTCCAATCTGGAATCAGTCAATTTGCGTGACATCGGAGTCGTCGAAACCCACAAACCTTCAAACTCATTCTCATGGCAAAGATAACAATGTCCATCGTAATTGCATCGTCTGCGGGCGAATTTGGTGGGGCTATCGTTTTCCAGACTCATGGTCGCCGGTCCTGGATTCAACTTTTTCAGAGGAAACAACAACGACTATGTCCTGCGCGACAAGTGCTTTGCACTATTTGGCTGATGTCAAGGAAGGAACATGGTCACGAACTTGTTTCTTGCGCCGGCCATGGATTCCTGGGCAGATTCAACAGCACTACCGTGTACACTCCTAGTCGCCCAAGGCCAGACTTACATTCAGGGAGCACACAAACCGTGTCACTCACTCCTCCGAAAAAATTATGAAAGCATTCCAGCGACCTTTGGATGACGGTGGGGTACTTGCTGCTCCGGAGGAACTGCTCCGGTTCCTGCCGCAAAGCGCCCCCACGGCTGACTATGGTATTCGGCCTGACCTGTTTTCCGCGGGGCATCTTTTTGTAACCGCCTTCCGAAGCCTACCACTTCCTTGTCCACTGGATCAAAGTAAGCCTCTCTCTCTCTCACGCTTCTTTTCGCCTTGTCCAGCTCCATAACACAGCCAGTGATGAGCGTGAACAACCAGGCCTCTTCTCCGCCTGCGTGGGAGAGCAGGCCGAAGTATCAGTACCTATCACTCGAAGGCAGAGACTACATCCGTGTCCTAGTCTTCGACGACGTAGCAGGGGATGACGAAGTAACATTCACCTTGGAACACCAACCACTATCAGGTGCTGATGACTTCGACGCGCTATTCTATTACTGGGGTAGCAAGCTAAAGACCCAACGTGTCAACTATGACGGAGCGATAATGTACATCACGGAGAGCCTGTTCTCGGCCCTCAAAAACCTCGCGCGTTTGTGGAAGAAGCAAAACTCAAGCCTAAGTCCGTTTGGACGTCTCTGGGTGGACGCTATTTGCATAAACCAAGAGGATGACGAAGAGAAGAGTCAACAGATACCCTTGATGGGAACATCTATTCAACAGCACGGCAAACAATCGCGTGGCTAGGTGATGACGAGGACGGAAGAAAAGAGGCATTGGCATACCTCGTTGCTGGTGGTAACCTTCTCACCGCTGAAGAAACCGTGAGGTTATTCAAGCCGCTTTACCTGAATCAGTGGTTCGAGAGGCTGTGGGTGGTCCAAGAAGTTGTTCTCGCAAAACAAGTCGCTGTTGCGGTTAGACATGAATTTGCTTTGTGGGATCGCCTGGTGGCTAAAACGGATGCCTCTCCGCTGGGGATGCAGGTTAATAAATCCAAGACCGGTATCTTCGCCATAGATTCACTGCAGAGAGCGCATCAACCACATTAGCAGTAGCTAGATTATAGTATACTGAGGTTTATGGAACGGACGAAGGACTTCGATGTCACCGAATGACCGCTTGTACGCCTTGTACGGTCTCACCAAGAAAATCAGTTTCCCTGTCAATTACGACCAGCACTACAGCTACGCAGAGATGCTTGCTGATTTTTCCAAGTAGGCTCTGCACGAGATCTCTAATCTGGCATACTTGTCTTCTGCCAGGGAGAGTTTTGCATGTAAATGCATGCCTCTCTGTCCGTCATGGACACCGTGTCCTTACATAAAAACTTCGTGGTTACATTTGCTGGATCATCTACCTCATTTCAGCGTATTTGTTGGTGGGCATATAGCAGCCTTCGAAATCGACGACAAACGGTGTCTTCCAATAACTGGCGCCTTTATCGACACCTCAGACGTAGTCAAACGTTTCTCTGGGGATTCTCTACGCCTTTCTCTGCTTAAAATTGCACGTGCTGCAAAATGCCCCGATCTTTCCGGCGATAGGTATAGAAGCTATTGCGCAGCAATATTTCTCACAAACCCGAGTAAGGGAAGAGTTTACAATCTCCTCCCTGAGGTTGTAGACGAATATCTCAAGACGCCCACCGAAGATCTTGGGGAATTGGACGATGCGCACATTTCATATGCTATCGAAGACATGTTATCCACTCGCTGTTTCTGCCTCACGGCTGGTGATCGGTTTGCGTGGGTCCCGGATGATTCGACCTATTGTGTTAACAGTCACGATGGGAGTCTCGGCGACGATACTTGGAAACGTACGGAGCCCGGCAACAAAATCTGCGTCTTCGAAGGCGGTTCTTTACCGTATGTCCTCCGCCAACGAGCAGACGGTGCGTACACACTCATTGGGGAGTGCTGGATTCAAGGTCTTATGCATGGCGAGGCCCTGGACTTACCGGGTTTCAAGACAGAGACATTTGTTATAGTATAATGTAATATGGACAAGGCGGCTTGAGCAGAATTGAGAGATACAGTCTCCTAGGAAGTTCGAATCTACAGCCGCTCACAACTATAACGTCAGTTTACCCGAGCCGCCGGATCGGCAACTATGCACCGGAATTTCCAAGGAGACGATTTTTTTCCCAAAGATTAATTAACAGTGACAGGGCATGTCTAGAAATATTACATGATCACTAGCGTTTCACCGTTGCTTGATAATCGCTCCTTAGTAATCTGTCCCACAGTAACTTAATCGCTCCGTATCCGGGATGACTTAGCCGTTGGAGCTCGGCAATTGGGCCTCTACCGGTCATCCCTCAACTGCCGACCAACTAGTGAGGCAACAACCAACTGTTATCGCTCGTACGCAGATTAGCCGCGGAGTCGGCAGTTCAAAGTCACTGCGCAATCCATTCATGAATGGCAAGCGTGGCACTGAGCCGAATCAGCGCCGACGAGACCTGGTGTACGGCCTCATCACCACGATCGGCATCGAGCAAAACCCGGGAGCGTCGGGAGCAATCAAAGGATCAGCGCCATTTAGATGAAAAAAACCGAGATGAGAAGACCAGTTCGCATCGTGAATTAGCTTAGCAGCGCGATGGGAAACAAAGAGGATGGGGTTGTGGACCCCGTGTTCGCCCCCGCGTTCCGAAACATCCACGAGCCAAGTCACCCCATGCATTGAGGGGATCCTAGTGGGACTTTATCTCCCCTGACCAGATACTGCACTACTGAGCAACTACTCAACTGCCGACTCGCATCGTCACGTTAACTCCAACCCGGCACGGCCGCGATGCGAAGTCCCGTGCGATCTCGAGCGCAACGCTCGCACGGCAGCCATGCCTGCCCAGCACAGATGCTGCACCTTCATATACCGCCGCCACGCCAGCCAAATATGAATGCTAAGCTCTTCCTCCGTTAATTTCCTACTTTGCTCCAGATTCAACATTAGCCACAATGCTGCTCAATGAAGTGTTGCCGCTGCTAGTTCAGTACTGGCCGCTTGTCCTCGCTTCGCTCACACTGGGCTGGCTGCTCAACAACAAGTTCTGGAAGGGCTTAAATCGGTATCCGGGGCACTGGTTGGCGGGTTACACAAACTGGTGGCGGTATTGGGATGTGCGGGGGAGACAGCATCAGTGGAACCTCATCAAGCTGCATCGCGAACATGGCGACGTGGTCAGGCTGGGCCCGAACGTCTTGTCGTTCGCGGATCCGAGGGCGATCAAGGTCATCTATGGACTGAACAAGGGCATGGTCAAGGTATGCTTACGCCCTGCTGTGGCTTACCCACCCTCAACCTGACTGACCTCTACAGTCGGACTTCTATCCCGTTCAGAATGCGGTCGCGAACGGTCGCCGTCTTCAATCGCTGTTCTCTACCGTCGATGAGGACTACCATGCGAAGTATCGTCGCTGTGTCAACAATGCCTTTGCCATGAGTTCGCTCGTCAACTACGAGCCCCTGGTCAGCTCTACCGTTGGCGTTTTCCTGGATAAAACGCAAGAGTTGTTTGCGAGCACTGGAGCGAGTTGTAACTTCAGCCAATGGCTACAATACTTTGCTTTTGACGTGATTGGCGATTTGACCTGGAGTAAGAGGTTGGGATTCGTTGAAGAGAACAAGGACGTGGACGGCATCATCACCTTCCTGCAGCACTTCCTGAGCTACGCAGCCACTGTAAGGCCTCTCACCATCCCAAACCCAAAACACTTGCTAACCCGTCCATTAGACCGGCCAAATGCCGATGCTCGACCTCTTCTTCGCAAAGAACCCCGTCTCCCTCTTCCTCCAGCGCATCGGCATCTCCAAAACCGTCTTCCCTGTAACCCTCTTCGCGCAAACCCGCTCCAACGAGCGCGCCGGCCAAATCCAAAAGATCAAAACGTACGGCCTCCCCGAGGAAACCAACCCGCGCGGCGTCGACCTGCTCTCCAAGTTCGCCCAAGCAGCTCACGACCATCCCGACTTCATGGACGACATGCGCATCCTGTCCTCCTGTACATCCATGGTGTTCGCCGGCTCCGAAACCACCGCCATCTCGCTCTCCAGCGTGTTCTACTACTTGCTCAAACACCCGCCTGTGTATGCGAAGCTGATGCAAGAGCTCGACGAAGCGGTCGCGAACGGCACCGTGGAGGCCCGTGAAGATAAAACCGTGTCGTGGTCAGAGTCCCAGAAATTGCCGTACCTCGACGCGGTTATCCAGGAGTCGTTCCGCCTGCATCCTGCCCCGGGCCTTATCCTCGAGCGCGTTGTGCCACCAAAGGGTATGGATATCCTCGGCAACTTTATCCCGGGCGGCACGATTGTGGGATGCAATGCATGGGTGTTGCACCGCCGACCGGAGGTTTTCGGCGCGGATGTCGATACTTTCAGGCCGGAAAGGTGGATTGAGGCTCCGCCGAACAAGTTGAAAGAGATGAAGGCTACGATGTTCCAGTTTGGTGCGGGCGCGAGGACGTGTATTGGGAAGAATGTCAGTTTGCTGGAGGTGTATAAGTTGGTGCCGAGTTTCTTGCGGAGGTTTGAGGTAAGTCGCTGGTACTATGCTCGCTGGTATGAACTTGACTAATGCTATCGCAGATCGAGCTCGAGCACCCGGAGGCAGAGTGGAAAACGCACAATGCGTGGTTTGTGAGGCAGATGGACTTCAATACGAAGTTCAAGCCTAGGGCAGACTCCCCGTGAGTGAGGTGGAGGGTATGATGATTGGTTTTGAATTTGCTCAGCAATTTAGCGTTTCATAGTACACTTGAATGCATCGCTCGCATAATGCCTATTCAGATTCAGTCGAAGTCTGACGAGGTGACTGGATACTGTCTATGGGCCGGCCTCTCGCGTGAGGGTAGAAGTGAGCTACAAAGGCTAGAGAATCTGATAGTAGGAAAACGTAACAAGTAACCCTAAGATATATTATACAAAGGCTAAACTTCGATTACTGACGTGGTTATGTATAGCTAGATCGTTGAAGACAATAAAACAAAAGCTTGTATAGCTAGCTTTGCACTTTATGGGGAGAGCGGCACCTAGATGACAAACTCAAGTGCTGCTAATGTAACCTTAGCGAGTCCTCCTGGAGGATAGGAGGATCGCTAACAAACTAATCCTTTCGTCATCTACTCTTTGCGCTCGTGGGCATCTCTAGTGAGTCAACTTGAGAAACATTTTGATACTGTGCTTGATGTCTAGCTAGGTGGTAGTGGAGAATTCGTTCATTGAAACCCGTGGCAGGACTCAAAGACAGCTGCAATAACAAATCGTTTGTCTAAAGCCAATGCCACCCAAATGAAGCGATCTCCTCAGCCTGTACTAGAGCAGCCTTTCTGAACGCTACCCTCGTCTCCACTACCGCCATTCCATACCGATCCCATCTTTGAAACACATGATCCGCATGCGGTCAGGATCCCACTGGTCCCCAAGCCAGCTCCAGCTAAACCTCCTGAACGCGAGTGACCGACATGCCCGCGAGGACACCGCCCTTGCGAACGAGGCCGGGCTTGGGCAGCGTCACCGCCTCGAACGGCAACGTCGCGAAAGTATACGCATCTCCCTGCTCCCAATCGTCGAATAAATACGTCTCATAGACGCCCTTAAGAAGATCTCCATCCTTACGCACATACTTTTTGAGGCTGATGAAGTGGAACGCGCCCGAAGCGCAGGCCGTGCCAATACAAGGTGGCGCGTTGGGGTCGAAGAAAACGCTGCACGGCGAAGACATGTAGAACTCGAGGAGGCGCGTGACGGAGAGCTTCTTGACGGTGGGCAAGCACGTGATGAAATCGACGTCGAAGTCCGACTGTGCCGATCCGGAGTCCAGGAGGAACCCGCCGGGTGTGCCTGTGGCCGTGAAGGTGATGCTGATCTCGCGGATGTTGGTGAAGCCGAGGGCGCTGGTGCAGAGCGAGTGCAGGAAGGGCTAGTGTGTGAAAGAGTACACCAGGATGGGCGCTTTGACTTCGATACGGCGGAGGTGGTCATTGACGGCGCGAGGCGGAAGGCACTGTGAGAAGGTCGTCGTCTTGAAGCTGTTGTTCTTGTACAAGGCTTCGGTGGCGACATCGGCGTTCTCGATCTGCAGGAGCGGGATGTAGAGTGAGGTTAGGATCTCGTTGTACTCGTCACGGTCGATGGCGTGGTCGCGCGCGAAGACGAAGCCGAGAGTGATCAGGCGCAGCTCGACTGGCAGGGTGCACCATCCGCGCAGGAAGGCACTAAATGTGGTCGACATTATGTGTGAGGTGCTGGGTGTCGTCAGGTACATCACGGCAGCGGTATTGTTATATGTGGAATCACGGTGCAGGTGGCGTGGGAACTCAGATCCTCTGCCAGTCTTTCTCAGTAATGGGTCCCAGTCACTCTGGAGGGAAAGCCCCGCGTTGCGTGTCCGCTAGTCGTGGAGCTATGGTCTTGTTGAGAGGGAGCACATTTAGACTTCACGAGAAAAGAAAGCAAAAGGTAGAATGGGCTAATCAACACCAGTCAGAATCAGACTTATATATTCTGCAAAAGACATAAGATAAGACTAAGACTAAGGCTCCGAGAAGTCTTCCAGAGGGAATACTCTTCAATCCAGCCGTCACAAGCGCCCTGCCCTCAACGTTCAGCGCCGCACCTCTTGAACCCTGCGCCTACACACCTTGCTAAAGAATCCTGTCGGTTCTGCCATGTCCTCTTCCTCGATGTCCCCATTGTCCCCGGCGATATTGATCGTCTGGAACACCTGCGTCTCTGCCTCAATATTCGCACGAGTGCGACGAGGAGCGGCCCCGGAGAGACTCGTATTCTGCCCGTCCTTTTGCAAGGGGATGTAGACAACCTCCAAGCACCTCACGGAGAAGTGTACTTGTCCACCTACTTCATTATTGAACCGTTTTCGCGCTTCGGAGCGCCTAGATCTACTCCGGGAGCCCAACGGGCCGTCAGGAATGAAGTGAAAGTCTGCAACGACCGTAAGGTCTTGAAGCTTGGGATACTCGATCTTGAACTTATCGGCAAATCCCGGGAGCTTATACTACAGCCGCGGGTATGGGTAAAAGTAGATCTGTAGACGTTGAACGAGGTATCGGTGTACCTGAGGCGGCGAATAGAATCGGTATCTAACCGATGAGAAGTCCTGGCAGGGCATCTCACCAGGTGTGATGACGAAGATGTTGTTGCTGTAGAATGCTTCCTTCGCACATTCTGCGATGCGTCAGCCTTGAAATACACACCACAAACACGGTAGCTACACTTACTTGCATCTGGGAAGCTCGTTGAGAAGAAGAGTAACAGCCGCTCGTTGATCAGCTCCCAAAAAGTGGTCCGGTCGATCGCGTCAGGGAAGGCGAGCGCGGAGTTGAGGATTTTCAGCCTCATCTCCTAGGAAACACGAATCAGTATAAGTCATGAAGAGGAGGACTGATGGCTTTTTGGGGGAGGGATAAAGGATCATTCCTCCAAATTTAAAATGTACGGCCAGATTTCGGTTAGGGATTTTCTGACCGCAGGAAGAGACGTCCAGCCACGCAAGAAGGCTGCATCAGACTCAGACGTTGAAAGTGAAGCCATGGCGGACATGCACTTGCTTTCAGGATTTAATTTGACGTTGTATTCTTCTCGAAGCCACGGGGTGTATTCAGCCCAAAGGATCCATGGATGTTGTGGCTAAGAGCAGAGCTGGAGGGAGGTCCTTTATAGTCGTGGTCGCAGGCGTGACTTCGGAATAACATACTACCGATCCGATTAGCGAGTTGGAAGAACTTCAGGCGGCGATACAGACTCGGAAAGTGAATGATTTTACTAAAGGAAGTCACGTGGTCCACAAGCGCCCCGGGGATAATCTTACTCGGTATATCATAGGTATATAATACCGCTTAATGGCTGTGTATAAACTGATATCGTCAGCCATGGTATTGCTCGTCCTAGGGCAATACGCAAGACTAACACACTCTTGGATACATCTGTCTTACCCGATCCTGGCCATCACGGTTGGACCGGATGATACGCAATGGCCGGGTAGATCAAAAGACATGGATTGGCGAGTACGGGTAACATTTCCAAGATCCTGATCGATCTTATATGCTCACAGTAGGCGCTTCTGAATAGCAAATAGCAGTATAACGACAAATGTAAGCAAATCGTTTACTGAGCACATAGGATAATTAATAACGTACCCAATTCATGTGGCAATGTAAAATTTGGTTCCTTGAAATTAAGAAAATATACCCTTCCGCCCCCGCAACGCGCAAAACTTCCTATCTCTTCCTGGTGTCTAAAACTGCCACAGGTGCTTCCGAGCGCTTTGCCCAAAGCTTTATTGCCAACCCACAGACGAGTGCGTTGAATCTATATTCCAGGTCAAAAACTCCACGGCTGATTACGGACTAAAAATCCATGCGTTTGCACCTTTACCATTGTCTGGCACGCACATTCGTAACGGAGATTCTTCCCAAATAACACCCACTTCGAACAATACCCGTATCCAGGCATCCTCTTCCACCGTCTAACACCATTGCCTCTGCTCAAGCTTCCTGTGTCTGCCTGCTCTTCCAACCCGCGCGGTTTAATACTATTGTGACTTACCATCGCTCCGTGACCACTTGCCAGCAAACCCAATGCAAACGGAGCGCCCGCGCACCATCACGGCCGACCGCGAAATCTTCCTCTCCTTTCCAGACTGTTCACACCGCTTTTCACCTGATGCACCAGCGGTACGTGCAACGACTTTGGCACATCTCTAGCAGGGCACCGCAGTTCACCCGCTTGAAGCGCAGGTGTACCGTGCAACTGCGCGCACACGCGACTGTCTCCCCGCCAGCACAGCACCTAAACATCACGATCAACTACGGCAATCACTAGCGCAACAACACTACACTTCAAGACTATACACGGCAATAGAGGGTCCCATTCATTTAGCCAGACACGCCTCCTTCCACCATACACACTTTTACGAGGAGCTTTCTGGAGTACCCCGCGAATCAGCCAGTCTTGTTGATAAATTGAAGTTCAAAATTCTGACTTAGCGACCAGCGTGCCGACACCACACACACTGTTGTATCAAACCCGAGTATACGATGTTGCTGCATTGGTTGTTTCCCTCAGGACAAGACGCGGCAAACGCCTCGCTAGCTGAGATGCGTGCTGCTGCTTTGCGCGAGAAGCAAGATATTGAGGGCGGCTCGAGCAGCGAAGAAGCTATCGCCGCCGAGGGAGCGGGCTGTGACGAGAAGACTACCGAGCTCGGCAGCGAGGCACTCTCGGGCGAGTTCACTGTCCTGTGGCCGTCGTCGCCTGTGAGCAAGCGGGCTGTTGATCACGGCGCCGCCTCCGCAGACGACGACATCCCGCGCGCAGCCAGCGCGCCGCCGACCCCCCAATCCTTCGATACCGCGGCTGCAAGCGTCAATTTCTTCTTCAACGAAGAAAACAACCCCTGGCAAGACCGAGACCAAGACTCAGCCGACAGCGACACCCTCGTCGTCCAGCTCGGCCAGCCCTATCTCGAATACAACAACGGCAACCTCCCCCGCGCGCCTATCCTCGGCGTCTCCCACACCGGCGAACTCTGTCGACAAGAACCCTCCAACACACTCAGCGTCACGAACCTCAAACGCAAATTCGACGCCGCGACCGAATCCCTCACCGACGAACTCTCTTCCCGCATCAACGCCGCCACCGCCGGGCTCGACATTCCCGCGCTCGCGGGCTGCGTGACGGACCCGATATTCCGTCTCCCCAACAAGCTCTCCGCGATTGGGAAGGCGTGTAAGCGCGGATACCAGTATGTTGATAACAATGCTTCCAAGCCGGAGTTTTTGGAGAAGAGGAAGAGGCGCCGGTCAAACCAGGGTGAGGGCGATTACGAGTTCATGACCGGTATGAAGGACGCCCATCGCAAGTTTGCGCATGAGATGGCGGCGAGGGTGAGGGAGGCGCTGGAGGAGCAGGGTATCTGCGAGGGTTGGATAGTTGGGTATTTTCGGGCGGAGTTGGAACGTGTGTTGGTAAGTTTTCTTTCTTCTTTATCCCCTCCTTTCATCACATCAACTTTCCCGTAAGGGCGCAGGCTAACGCAGGGGCAGGAGCGGTTCTACCTCGAGAACATCGACGCCGCCATCGACGTGACGGAGATCATGACCGCGGAACCGCGCTGGACTGCTGGCGAGGACTGCTTCGAGCTCGAACTGGAGGCGCTGTGGGCCATGCCAGGTGATCCGCATTTTGCGAATTTTCGAGCGGAGCCGGTGGGGTTTGCGCTGCCGGAGACGCTTTGTAAGGTTGGGGCTGAGGAGTATCGGAGGCGCAGCACTGCGAATGCCACCGACGACGTCAACATCAGCACCTACACCACTACTACCTAAGAGGACACCGATGGCGATGATTTCATGGCCACCGACTCTGAGGAGAACGAAGAAGGGCGAAAACTAGGTGAGGATATCAGGAGATCGCGTCGATGTCATCGCGATGGTCATCCCTCCATTGGTCGATACCCGTTGCGTACCCGCTTGCTTAGTCTCACCTCTGGTCAGGGATTCATTTTCTCATCTTCATCTCTCTAGCGTGTTTTCAAGAAAACCTTGGAGGGATTGCCTTCCTGTTTGGTCGCATGATACCCCGAAATCTTTTGCACTTGGATAGAATGGAATGTAGACAGAAAAGCCAATGTAATATTTAATGAAGTTGTTCCTCCAAATGCGGATAGGATTGAATCGTAATGCAAAGTTTAAAGTCAGGTCATCGACCGCGATCACCTTCTGGCTGTGAGCATGCTGCCGAGGTCTGTTCAAATGTCGATGAGATGAAGTGAGGTGAAGGAAGTGGGGTTGAAGTGGACCCTGCAGTGCGGCTCTGCGCCAAGGCTCGACGCGACGCGTGGGGCAGGGATGTTTGTTTAGAGCCCTCAAGTGCTCTTTCCCTCTGTGATCTCATGGTCAGCCCAAAACAATACCATCCGACGCCGATGCAGAACCCGGACACTGACGATCGCTAGACCTTCTCTTCCCCCGCCGCCAATGCAGCCGGCGGCTTCCCTCATTGCGGACCATGCGCGCAAGCACCACCACCACTTCGTTCCGCTGCTCTTTACCGTCCTCGCCGCAACCGCCAATGTTCACGGCCCGGTCCGGCACCAGTTGCTTATAACTTCGGTTTCGTGGGTGGCTGTGTGCGTATTTGCATTGCTACGGGCTGGAATTAGGACACCGGATGCGGTTCAGCAGAGGACAAGCTGGCTGGCTGGCGGCTTTCTGGCACTGGCACAGATATGCGACAGGGCAGCGTGCGACAAGGAGGGTATCTGGGCAACGAAGGTATCTACGGCTAATATCACATGTCAAAACATATTCTTATGGTATAGGGCTTCCTTCCTCTACTGATTGTCTTCCTGTCCGAGAACGACGTACTTTCGAAACACCTTGCACTGCCAACCCACGTCCTTTCCGCCGATGCCTCAAAAGAAGGTGCTGCAAACGCAGAGCAGCAAGTCCAATCGCCGTCATACCGTTTGCTAGTCGTTCTCGTCGTCTCCGCTAGCCTCGCGCTATCGACACATTTCACCGCACCTGTAACAGTCGCCCTCGGCGTCAGTAGTGTCATATTCACTGCCGTCGGCCTTGTGCTCTTCGAGCGTACTTTGAAGTCAGCCGGAAACGATGATAGCGTTAGCAGGTCACCGCAAGCAAGCGCCAATGGCAACTCATCACGCGACAAGCCCAGTGACGAACCTACGAGGAAGGGGCAGCTTGTTGCTCTGAGGGATGTCGCTGTCGTCATGGCTCTGGTGTGTGGTCTGGCTGCTTACCTCATCGAGCCGCGTATAACTTCGGATACCATCTCGTGGGAGCCGGTATACCGTTTCGGAGGTGGATCCGTGAAGGCGGTGCGTCATTACAGGACGGTGCAGCTGATCCTCGTGCTCATTCCTGTCAATATACTTACGAACGCATTAATGTTTCTCATAGTAAGTACTACTCTCCCATCTCGGCCATGTCTACTGTCGAAATGATTGCTTTCCCCCCTACTCCCACGTCTTCTGACGTGGAAATGATGGGGTCCTGACGATAGGTTCCTGTGACTTGGCGCCGTATCTTGTCGCTAACCAAATCGACAAATAACAATTACCTGCTTTTGATTTGTCCCTTACTGACTCTTTCTAGCTTTCACGTCAAGATGTTCTCCTTACTTCTTGTCAGTATTTATCTGCACACGTGTGCGCCAGATTAAGCCTCTGCGCCTCTTTCTCCGCTATCTGGTTCACGTTTATATACGGGGTTTCCGCTTTTGCGCTCCTTTCTAGTAATACTGCATCTTCATCATACGCCGATATACGAAGTTCGTTACGACTTAGACGAGGTCTGTTCGGTGTCACGGCGCTTTCGGTTGCTTTTATTTCCTTGCAGAGTGCTTTCAAAACGCAATACGGTCTACCACAGGGACCACTAGCCGCCATACATACCTCTCCTCCTGCAAGCCCTTACGGACCGGTCCAAATGGACCTAACCAACGGGCACCCCGCTTCGCAGCTAATAGAATCTGCTGAGAAGGACTTTCGAGACCTGCTCGACAGACAGTCTAAGACCCTGGGTGAAGCGGTAGCGGAGTACCGCCGACGCAATGGAATCGCGCCGCCTCCACATTTTGACAAGTGGTATGAGTTCGCTGTTCGCAATGGAGTCGTACTCATCGATGAGTTTGACACCATCACACAATCTCTGTTGCCGTATTGGAGTCTGAAGCCTTCGACCATCAGGTCGCGAATACGAAATGCTCTTGGCCACGAGGATAATGCGTTGATCGCCATCATAATACGTGGTGGTAGCGTCGTCAAAGCAGAGGGTGAGCCTGAGTGGCAACGCGAGGCTACCGCAGGCATGATGGAGAAGTTTGTGCAGTATCTTCCAGATATGGATCTGGGCTTCAACATCCATGACGAACCACGAGTTGTCGTTCCCAACGATCATCTCTCGGCTATGGTTGCCAAGGCGCAGGATGTCCTCTCCGCAATCGCGAAGAAGGATCAGCCCAGAAATAGCTTTTCTCCTCGGCCATCGGATGTCAACAGCGGGCATCGAATTGAGGAGGTGAGCTACAGTCGATTCAATAGATTTGCCCATCAGCAGACGTGGACTCACTCTCGCCTTTCCTGTCCAGCAAACAGCCAGGCGCAGCAATTTGAAGATCAAGTCCCAGATAACCTGACCACGTACGCTGCTGGGCCTCTCAACTACGTTCTCAATCAGACTGCCTTCACCGACATCTGCAACTCACCCTCATTTTCCGGAACGTTCGGCTTCTTCGAGCGCCCCAATGCCTTTAGCATCATCCACGAACTAACCCCTATCTTCTCCCAATCGAAAATCTCAAGTTTCCAGGACATCCTCTATCCAAGTCCGTGGTACTGGTTCGGCAAAGTAGGCTACGACGACTGGCACGACACAACCTGGGAGAACAAAACGAACAGCCTCTACTGGCGGGGCTCCACGACCGGCGGTTTCAGCCGCAAAGGCGGCTGGCGCCGCCAACACCGTCAGCGCATCGTTCGCCGCCTCAACGCCCTCGACAAAGCCAACATCTCGGTCCCCGTCACCTTTCCCGCCGGCACTTCCCCAACCGCAGCACATGAAATCAAAGAAGTTGACCGTACTTCGTACAAGGCCCTCGTCGACGTCAAGTTCAGCTCCATCGGCCAATGCGACCCCGGCGACTGCGATGCACAAAGGGAGTTCTTCACTCTCGCCGAACACGCTGACGGCCAGGACGCGTGGTACTACAAGCACCTCCTCGACATGGACGGCAACGCTTTTTCCGGTCGCTTCTACGCGTTCCTCAAGTCCCGCAGTTTGACGTATAAAATGGCGGTGTTTAGAGAGTGGCATAGTGAGTGGCTGCTTCCGTGGGTGCATTATATCCCGCTGAGTCTGATTGGGGACGAGCATCTTGATCTCGTGAGATGGTTTTCGGGTGGGAAGGGTGAGCAGGAGGGGAATGATAAGGGGAATGGGGATAGTGAGGGGGAAATGAAAGCGAGAGAGATTGCGGAGAGGAGTTCGGAGTGGGCGGGCAAGGCGCTGAGGAATGTGGATTTTGAGGCGTGGTTTTTTAGGCTACTTTTGGAGTATGGGAGGGTGGTGGATGAGGGGAGGGAGGGTATTGGGTATCCAGGGCCTTAGGATATCTGATGCCCAACGAAGATTGTGGAGAGGCGTTTTTGGGTGGGGGATTGGGATTATACGGGTGTATGAACGATTCAAGGTATGGGAAGAATATGAATACGATGGTGTTTGGCACAGTGAGGGGGGGTTTTTTTTTCAGGAAGTATGATGAGGGTGTATGGTGGAGGAGATGAGGCGGCGCGAGGTAAGTTGAGCCGAGGCTGTGGAGTATGTTGCATGACGGCAGACACGTCTACTGTACTATCCTGGTACTTTGCCTTGACACCGTACTCTGGGGTTCATTGTGCGCCAGTAATCGCGCGCATACCACCGTATTACCACGGACGTAGCATCGTTCCATCTCGATGACAATGAATCCGCCTCATCTCAATACGAAGGAAGATCGCGAGCTTGGTCCTTCACTCAAGCCATACCTGGCTTCAGCATCACGTACCTCGATAAAACGCGGTCGGGCGTGCGCTCATTGACCAACTGGTTCATGGAGCAGACGGTAGGGCAGGACGCGCGTAGGTCGTGGGTCTGGGTCGCCGGAGCTGTGCACGCAGATACGCGCTGCGGTTGCGGATGTTTCTTCGCCAGGGAATGTGTGGTGCGGGGAAGAGATGGGGATGTGGAATGTGTGTGGGATGATCAGATGGGGTAGGGTGGGTGGTGCGATGGAGGCGAAAGGAGAAAATGTGTCGCGGTGAGCAGAGCTGGACAGTACGCAGGGAAATTGAAGGATTGAACTGAGGTTGTACTATCTAGGAACTACAGAAGATATAGGTGCGCAGGCACAAACAACACTAGTCCTGGATAGGTGGAAGGTAAGTCGCAACCATGCCAAGGTAAGAGCAACTATCTTGTAAGGTAAGGGCCATAAACCGTGA
>ML976690.1:312050-409623 GCA_010015655.1 Bimuria novae-zelandiae CBS 107.79
CAAACAACACTAGTCCTGGATAGGTGGAAGGTAAGTCGCAACCATGCCAAGGTAAGAGCAACTATCTTGTAAGGTAAGGGCCATAAACCGTGACACACCCCCTAGCTGGCGTAGACTTAAAGGTCAGTAAGTCAACGATAGCTAATTAGTATTAGTGTATATAGAGGGCGTTAAGATTGTCCCTATTAACCTAACGCAGTCCTTTTAGGCGCTTAGTAATATTAATAAGGCTAAGTTAGCAGATAAACTCTATAAACTTCTGCTTAGGTAGAATCTTCGTGAGTCTATCGGCAGGCATATGGTTAGTAGGGACCTATTAGACGTTAATACAAGAGGCTTTAACTTCCTATCGAATCTAAAGCTAGTGGATATCGACATGTTTGACTTTTATATAGAGTTTATCTTATTACTTAGTAATAATACCAACAGTCTGCTAATTATCACACTAGATAGTAGGTGTATAATTAAGAGTAAGATTAATGCTAGTAAAGAAACGCATCTACTCCTTTATTTATAAGGTAGCGAGTAAAAGTAAGAGTAGTTTAGACTTTATAGTTAATTTTATAATTATGCGCTGCACTGTTAACTTCTAGTTAATTATTAGCCTACTAAACTTAAATGCGTAACCTTAAGAGCTCTAATAAGTCTTAGGTTTATTAGCGTATAAGGCGTTAGATAATTTAAAGAAGAGAGGATCGCGGTATATTAGATTATTAAAGAGATACTTAGCCACGTCTTGCGTGCTAGCAAAGGCTTTAAGAGTAAGAGCCTTTGTGCTAAGCAAGTAGCGCCAGGTCTAGCGTATCTTTAAGACGTAAGACTGTCCTAGGTTAATAAGATAGCAAGCAAACACAACGTGTGTTTAAGCAACGTTAGATCTGCCCTAGATAGCGATGTATGCAAGTGAGCTAACTAGTTATTAATAGAGCTTTATTTAAGCAATATTAGGCTCCTTAGTAGACTATAGTAGCTAGTTCTTTATAAGTAGGATGTCTAGAGCCTTGCCTATAGCCTTAATACTAAATTAAGCGCACACCTTATCGATGAAGGCGTCTTAGACTAGCTAGGTCTTGTGCAACGCTCGATCGCGGACGATATGGATTCTAAGAAACCAGGTAAGGTCTCCTATAGATTTGATATTGTATAGGTCCACCAGATTCTTCTTAAAGGGCCTGTGGAGATAGGCGTTTGATTAATAAAATGCTATAATAATGTCGTTAAGGTAGATAAATAGGATAAGCCAGCGGCTCGTGTACAAGTAAGGAAAGCCTTTAACTAGCTTTAGACCTAGCTTAATAAGCTGTTGGCGTAGCTTGTTATACCATAGTAGTAATAACTCCTTTAGGCCGTATAGGGCGCGGAGCACTAGCATAATCTCGCCTTTAGTATAGCAAAATAGCTTAGGTGTTTTAGCGTATAGCTTCCAATTAATCTTAGCGTTTAGGAAGGCAGTAGGAATATTATACTACTTTAGCTTTAGATTAAAGTAATTAGCAATTATAATAAAAGCGCGAAAGTTACGGATTATAAGTATAGCAGCGTACGTATTATTAAGTAGAGCTTAAAGATCTCCTTAAATAACAAGTTAAGCCTTAAACCGTGAGAGGTATCTATCTCCGTTAATCTTGTACGTAAATACCTACATTAATAGTAGCACCTTAGCGTCTATAGTGGCCTTTATTTTTATAGTCTTCTTAAAGACTCCTTTAGCGCGTAGAGCCTGCTATTTAACCTCTATAGCGCGTCGGAATTAATTACTAAATATATGTATATTAAGCTGCTTTACTGCCTTAGGTAAAGGTGGCAGCTAAGACTAATAGATTCTTAGTATTTTATTTATAGTAGGTATAGTGCGAATCTCGGTCGAGAATGCACGGAGATAGTTAACAAGAAGTATAGCTCCTAGCGCTATAGTGTATATATAAATTATAAAGTTATTAAGATCTTTCTGCTTTCGATTGCGTTTACCAGTGAGGATAAGACTTGTATTATTTAGATCTAGATTAACATCTTGTAGAGCTCTCTCGCCGCGTTAGCGATAGCCCTTAGGTACTTTATTACTTTTAGGAGTCTAATTACTTGTAGCAGTAGACATTATAGGTCTAGGGGTAGGTAGCTATTACTGTGTTAATTTAAATGCGTTATTAGTCTGTTCACCCCCTACCTAGGAGCCTACAGCTCCTAAAGCTAAGGTCGTAGGTGTTTCTGCTAGGCAGCGACGTTGACAAGTAGTTAATAAATCTTTAATATTAATATTATATTAATGTTCCTCTAGGTATTTAAGTAGTTTGATTATTTCCTTAAGCACTAATTCTGACGGATACCTATCTATCCTATTAAAGAAGAGTATAGGCTTAAATATAACATCGCGTGTGACGATAATAGTATCCTTTATAGGTAGCTATATGCGGAAGATATTAGTGCCTTAGTAGCTAACGAGGTGGCTAATAAGAGTGCGCGATTTAAGCTTATTAGTAGCTCTTAGATCGCGATTATAGATATAGGCGTGATAGCTAATAGACCTTATATAAGCGATAAGTGGCTTTCGTCCCCATATAACCTCGTACGGCGTCTTCCAGCCTAGTGCTTCTGTGGGCGTGTGGTTGAGGATGTACGCGGTAGTGCGATACATCTTATGTAATAGGTTCTTTAGTAGTTTGGCGTGTATGCGCATAGCGCAAGCTCGCTATATAAGTACTTTACTAGCACGTTTAATAAGTCTATTTAGTTCCTTTATTCTAGCAGGTGCTGGCTTATACAGCATACCTAGCTCTTCTATTATATTAATAAGGTTATTTCTAAATCCTCTCTTATTGTCGCACTAAATAGCGACTACGTTAGCGTTATATACACGCTGGATCCTGCGGATTAAGGACATAAACTAACGTATAAGGGTTATCTTGTCTTTTCGCTTAACTGTGGCGATTTTATGCCACTTTAAGTACTTATTTATAGAGTGCAGGGCGTACTTGCTGCCGTTAATATACTCCTCTCTTATAGGGATAATGTAGATAAGGTCTATTACAATTTAATAGAATAGTTTTTGTGCGCGGCTCTCGGCCGGGCGCCTTAAAATAATATAAGTTATTTAAGTCTTAATATATATCTTATATTAACAGTCCATGTGTTCTCCAGTTAATTAAACACCTTTAACGTTTAATTTAAGATAGTTAACTACTTTCTAGCCTAAATAGGCCTAGATATAATAAGCAGCACGCTAATTAATAACGTTAGTAGGCTTTAGCGCGTATAATAGGCAGTATAATACCCTAAACGTACTTAATAGTAAGCGTAGAAGCGATAGCGGCGGTCGATGTAACGGTTTAGTATCTATTAGCTAGTGGCCTCTATTATACTTAAGTTAGGCAATAACGTTTGATGGTTAGCGCATATACAGGACATTACGGCTAGAGTTAAAATAGATAAACTCTATACGGCAGCGAGCAAGTCCTAACAAGCTTATAAAAATGCCTTTAATATATACGACATGCGTTAACTCTAGCGTTTATGTCTTATATAGTGTTTAAGCGACGAGTTCTATCGTGCCCTAAGCTATAATTAAAATTTAGCTATTACTAGCGTAAACATAGTAACGTTGCGGATTGTCGTTTATCCTCTTCTAGCCATGCCATAACTCTGTATTAATAACGTAGGTGTTTAACCCTAGATTAACAATCTATTAGTTAAAGAGCTTAGCCTTATTAGCGTTGTCTTTAACTATTACTATAAGCTCTCCGTTAGGCTCAGCGTTGTTATCTAATGTAATTATTTTTAAATTGTTGTTCGATTATTCTTTAAGAGATTCAAGAGATTTGGGCTCGAAAGAATCGGCTTAATCGATACTAATATGTGATAGGCTAGTAATTACTATAAACGTGTTATTATTCTTAGCAGGAGGATTGCTATTATTAACTTATAGTAATTTAGTATTTTAAGGTTATTAGGCTACTTACTTCCTAAGAGTAGTCTTAATGCGTGTATTAATCTTAAAAGTTTTTTTTATACTTTCTTAACCTTGCGTATAGCCTTAGCTATAGGCTAATAGTCCTTCGGACGTTATAGGTAGTGTAGGTTAAGAATAAAGTAGTTAGTGTACTAATGCTTCTTTCTATAGATATAGTTTCTAGGTAGCTTATCTTAGTTACGGCTGCTACCGCGATTACCTTTTATAGGCTGTAGATTAACTTGCTTTACGACTCTAAGCTTAGTAGTGGCTATTACTAGGCCTGTTAAGTGTGGCTTGGTGCGTCGTAGATATGTAGTTATCTCGGCGACGTACGTCTCTAGAGATACTATCTTGATAGTAGTGCCTCGCGTTTTATACTTAAAGATCTCGCGTAGGCAAGAAGTGGCGTATTCTTAATTAATTACCTTATAGGTAATAAGGAAGTCCTCCTATAGTTAATTACTATTAGTCTTAGGCAAGCTAATAGCCTTGCCCTAAGCTATAATATATACCTAGTCTAATAGCTATTACTTAATCTTCTTTGCAGCTCGTGGCGTAGTCTTAAAAGTATTATACTTATTAGTAAGCTTACGGCGACGTGTCGCGTCTATAAGGTAAAAGAACTTCTTAAGTATAACTAGTTAATTATACGGGGTATCGTGATTCTTAATTAGGTGTATATAACGTATAGTAATTATCTTACTAATATTTATATTTAAGTTAGCTAGTACCTTTACTTAAGTATAATACTTAGTACGGCAGCGTTCCTATTAATTATATTCTTATTAATAGGAATCTTAATTATTAGTAGATAAGTAAGAGAGTCTAGTAGCTTTAAGCTTATAATTAGTAAGTTAAGGCTTAAGAGGCTCTTATAGCTTATGGAGAGTCTCCTTTGCTATATTAGGGTTAATGTATTACTAGAGGCTATGTTAATTGGCGACGTCTTAGCGAATAAATAACTAGGTAAACTAGTTATCTAGTGTGTTTAGGACGATAGTGACTTGCGTCATAGCAAGGTCGAACTTAGTAGCTATTACAGAGGCTATAGTCGACAGTATTTAATAGATCTAGGCAGAGATCCTAGTATGTGCGCCGTAGGGATGCGCAAGTAAATAGGTGCGTCGTAAAGAACGCGGTACAGCGACGTGCGACTTGTAAGTAGAGTAACGTTATAATAGTAGGTAAGAATAATCCTAGGTGTAAGCTAGGCTTATAACTATCGCGGTAAGCAGAGCTGGACAGTACGCAGGGAAATTAAAGGATTAAACTAAGGTTGTACTATCTAGGAACTACAGAAGATATAGGTGCGCAGCCACAAACAACACTAGTCCTGGATAGGTGGAAGGTAAGTCGCAACCATGCCAAGGTAAGAGCAACTATCTTGTAAGGTAAGGGCCATAAACCGTGACAAAATGGGAGGAAGAAGGACGTGCGGTGAAGAATGGAAGTGGATGGACGATTCGATTTGGACAACTGGGCAGGTGACTGCCTCTGTCCTAGAGTGTGATGTGGTCCCAAGGCGTAGATGCTGCCGCCAGTTATATGTACAGTCACTTGCAAAAACACGGGCGGGCCTTTGAAACTGAACACACGTGCAGTAGATGGTAGGATTTTCATGGCAACATCTTCTTTCCTTTTTGATTATTCTAGTCTAAGAACTTGGCTAGGGCAGTCAGCTATCTGCTTGAGTGCCCTTGAGACCTTGCCACATTAGACTCCGAACCTTCTTTGCGATTGACCATCGTAGTATCCAAGGTTCACTTCGTGACGCTTATGGTCTTTGAACGCCGCTCTTGTGGTACTTCGTGTAAAGACCGATGGTGAGACGGTGATTGTCCCCCCACGATCCCCAGGTCACTGCGAAATAGAAGGGAATGATTTGGCGGATCAGCTGGCCAACGACGCAGCAAAGTCCCCCCAACCTCCATACGGCATGGCAGCTGAGCCCACAGTCTCAGGCCTTAAGTCAGACGTTCGCGCCCACACTAGGAGCGCTGAGATGGACTGGTGGCGCGCCCGCTCGTCCAAGTTGTCAAAATGGTACATGCAGTGGGACCTCACTTACCGCCCTGCGAAACAGCCAAAGGAGCTCACCCTCCAACGACCGGCGCTTGCTAAGCTGCTGGCCATGCGCACCCGCCACGGACACTACGCCTAGTACCATAAGAAGTTCAGGCACGAAGACGCCGTCACGGAATGCCCCTGCGGGGCAGACCTGGCGCCTGACCACATTGTACACTGCCCACGATCAGTTCGAAAGTTCTGTTACTGGCCGAAACGGCCAGCGTGCCCCCCCAGCACCACCAGGGAGGGCGTGGAATACTTGAAGGCACTTGAGCCAAAAGATTTCCAACTTCTACTGGAGCTTGTTAACCCTATAGAATAAGTTTATATGTAGAATAGATACACCCTGACACCTTAGCCTACAGGCAAGAAGATAAGGATTTGGCCTTCGCACGGAGGAGGGCGGACTCTCACAAGCCACTGCAAGAGATGGCAATAGGTATATAGCAAGAAACGCCCTCACCACTTTAGCTAGCCCTAAATGGTTGCTCGGCGCGTCTCCATTCCCTACGGGAGGCTAGAACATTATGTTCCTAGACGTTAATCAATACTACTACTACTACTACTCCCCCCACGATCTCCACCTGCCGCTTCCCAGTCTAACGGACAACAATCTGGCAGCGAAGGTTGGAATGAACGATTGGTAAAGCTTCTACCTCATCGTCGGTATTCCAAATGATGCTTGATCGATATTTGCGCGTCTGGACGTTGCTCTTGACGACCTTGGACACTTCCTTGATTTCGACGCCCTCCGGTTCGAGTGCAATCTTGTCGAAGACAATGGGCTTCAACTTATCCGCATCATCGATATATTGACCGTTCTGCTAAAGTAGATTGTGCTGATAGACGTCAGACAGCTCTTGCCCCCTTAATTTGACTGCTTGTGCCTATGTCATTGCCTCCAGGCGCTCGTCGTCGAAGAAGTAAGGACAAGAGCGGAAGTCACGGTCCGTGGCACAGACGTTTACTGCAACATGGCAGGACCTTGGAAGATCCGTGACGATACCTCGTAGACTTGATAGGAGGTATGGGAGTGGTTCGAGCCACACGATGAGGCATTGCACGTGGCGCATGCATGCGGGCTTAGGAGCCATGCCCTCTTTCTATTCAGTATTACACCTGAAGTCGAGTTGAATGATATTGGTTGCATAGAAGGCTTCTAAGGCAGTGTGGACAAGCTGGCGGCCCTGGACGAACGGGAGCAGCATGTGGTCGTACGAAGCATGACCGACTACTCCCTTGATGACGAATGCGTACTTGAAGATTTTGACTACATGTGAAAGGTCAGTGCAAGCCACAAGATTCGCGGTTGACCTCTTACACTTAAGCTCATCGGGTCGGGTGGTCAGGTTCGCGGCGCTTTTGTGTTCTGATCGATCAATGCGCGGGATCGAAAGTTCACCGAGCTGAGCAGACAGGTGCTCGTCTGCCTCCATGTTGGTGTCGAAATGGCAGTCGTTGATGGTGTAATGGTGGGGCAGAGTCGAGCAAAAGAACAGAGGCAGCTGTGACCAAAACATGTACTAACCGTAATAGGTAAAGCCTACCTGAGCTAGCAGGCCTACAGCGTTGGTCTCTACCACGACGACTTCCGAGACCGTCTAATTGAAATCTTGCAGATATTCTGGGCTGATTTAAGGGGATATGCAACTTTAGATTGACGTTTTCTTCTTAACCTTAGCGTGCATGGCTATGACGGTACAACAGGCGATCATTCTTGTCCGAAAAATTATGTGCATGTAGGTTATAGTGACGATGATTGTCTTCTGAAAGAGAGAGGCTGAAACGAAGACGTTGCTGAATTGGACTGTTTCATAGCTTGTCACGATCATTGGCCATTTTGGCGACATGTGACATTGACGCGCTCTGAATCTTAAAGAGCAGTCGCGCATAAAGAGCAAGTTAACTCATCCGGGTAGCGAACGGCGCTCGGTGGAAGACTGCGGACCTGCGCCTCAATGCGCGGTGAAGCTGGGTACAGCTGAGGTTCTGTTTCTGCGCTGAGGATCCTTGTATTCAGCTCCGAGCGACTGCCAAGATGTCTTGTACTAACCGAACTGATTCAAGCGGACCTCTGTACATTCCACGCATAGCACATTGACTCGGACAGACCGCTCAGATTACACCGCTATGAATGCAACAGCAGTAACATGGTACCACAGTGGAGATTGCGTTCGAAGGCCGAGTTTCTGGTATAAAAGGACTCTCTACAATCTATTAGGTATTCGCACATCAAACAGCAACATCTTCACTCACAGCATCTGAGCACCTCGACACAACACAAAACGATGGCGGTCAAAACTTGGACTGCTGTCATGGTAGCGATGTTAAGCGCCAACGGCGCAATCGTGCAGGCAATGCCGCTCCACAACAGCACGTTGCCCAGTATACAATATCAGGATACACTGGCTGGTGTTGAAGCCACCCAATATTTTGTCGCAACAATTGAACCTGGCGAAGACCTTTCCAACGTTACTTGGACTGTGAGTCGTCTCGAAATCCACATGAATAGTACTCCGTTCCGCTAATCAGTTGTCATGTGCAGGAAGTTGCGTCGAAGCCCACAGCAGAGATAGAAAAGCGCCAATTTGGTCCCGGAGGTCCGGGTGGAGCTTGCAGCGTCGTGAACGAGAGGCACTACACGGTCCTTTCGTCCGGAACATGGTGGACCAACTGGTGCCACGACCGCCGTACTGTCTGGCCAGACGGTGTTGTCCTGGTAGGCCAGTCCAGAAGCACATCCATTACCGTCAGCTCGGAGATCAGCATCTCCATACCGAAACTCGGCGATGCTATCAGCGCGAAGCTGGGCTATTCCATCACGAAGACAAAATCCGTCGACATGTCACAAGGCTGTCATGGCCGGTCAGATTGGACAGGGCCGCATGGTGTCTGGTGGCAGGAGAAGATGGGATGGGCAGAGTCCGAGGTTGAAGATATTACGTATTGGATGGGTGGGCAACAGTGGTGGGTGAAGCCATGCGAAACGGGAGAATTTATGCTGACGCATCCACAGCTTTCATCCCGAGATTAGGAAGAAATCGCGTGCTCATGCGAACTGGCCAGATCCGGATAATACTGGATTCCGACAGTTCGAATACGGTTGTCGTGACGCCCAGTCGGATGCTGGCCCTTGGTGCAATTTCTTGGCCGACAGTCTGCAAGAAACATCTTGAGGAACCAGGAAACATAATGAAAGAGCTGTGCTCATCCGACGATGCGAGGGGGGCTTATTTTGCTGATTTTATGTGTTGTCTTGGTACGAGAGATAGACTGGGGTAAGGCGTTTGGGTTGACGCGGAAGGACACCACTTTCTATCTTGTTTTCCCTTTAACGCAAGGCGTATTCTCATATAATCTTAAGATTCTCCCAACCGCCCATCTTGACATCTTAAATCCACTCAATGCTGCCTCAACACCTAAGCGATATCTCCTTGAGAGATGTGCAGTTGTCATGTCCGGACTCATGGAGGTGTACCGAATCTTCAACTTGTTTACATTCAGCGGTGGCAGTTGATCCATAGTATGTAAGGATTGCGGAATCTTGAGAATATCCTCGTGTGGTATGTATCCCGTCCTTTATCGCGCTCTGTTCGAAATGACAGGCATCTACAAGAGATTCCAGGTCGTCGACGAGAGGGAACGCCTCTAGGCGCTGAAAGCGGAAGCGGAGACGTTTTCGCCGATGAGCCTTTCGGCGCACGATGTACATCTCAAGCTGGTAAATGAGCTTCCGGAGATCTCGAGGTAGTGGTGTGAAGCCCGGTCCCCGAAGCGTTGATCCAAGAGCATCACACGATTAGATATGTTCGCTCTGGGAACATATTTTTCATCCTGATTATTTCGCCGTCCATGAACCCATACACATATGCCGTACCGACCACTCGGTAAGTTTCCTCACCCTGTGTCTCTTCGGTCCTTCGTAGAACCAGCGGCACTGAAGCCGTCTCTAGTATGACAATATCATCGCCGATCCGAGCGTCCTTGCACAAAGCCAATAGCCCGCTTTCTGTGACTAGAAGTCTTCGATCCCATTTTGACTGGAACCGTGAACCTTGAGGCCCCTTCCACAAAGAGCTCCATGCAGATTGCCATGAGGCCGCTGACTGAGCATTGATAGGGGTATTAGCGAGCTCTTCAAGATCACGGTACCATTCTAAGAAGCGTTGTCTGTGACCTGGCAGGTCGCTTTCGCTTAATCGTCCTCCCAGATCAGCCATGTCTACAGTCTGTGTACGCACTACAGGATCCCATAGCGTGGAGTCTGGGCTGCTATTTGATAGTCCCGTTTGCGATCGTGAACGTAGAGACGCGAAAAAGTCTAGGTATTGTCGCGGATTCGGATGATCCTTCCGATTAAGCTGTGGGCTAGCGATGACGTGGTCGAAGTGGCGGCCCTTGCAAGTGATCATGTCACCTTTGACAATGAAAGGATAGCGATGTGGTATTATAGGACCGCTTGCACAATATAATTTCTTCCTGAATACAGGATCGAGCGGTACAAAGCCTGCGTGAATGTCGGGGACCCAGGAAGGTAATCGTGGATTGCGCCGTCTCCTGGGATTGCTCGGCGAATCAAAACAGATGAAGTCGAGATGACCATAATGATTCAGAATGCTTGTTGTTGTATCAATGCATACCTGTCGAAAGTCCTTTCGGTAATCTGGTTGAATGCTTATGTCCTCTGCTGGTCCAAGCATAGCATAGATCTTGTCAAGCTCTTTCGTCGCGTGATGACCCTGAAACAAGAGCAGATCGGGAAGAGTCGGCCGCTGTCGTAGACGCATCAGCCGGGCGCGCTCGATGTGTAGGTTCATAAGTATACAAGTGTTCGATTCTAGAGCATGTCGTGTTTCTTCCATCACACCAGTCTTCTGAGAGGACATCCAGCAGATTATCTCAATATATGGCACTCTAGGTAACTGTTCCCGCATAACAATTTGATGCGTCGCGCCAAGAGCAGTTCCTGGACAATCCAGACTCGCGACCAGAGAAGATTCGTTGTGAACACGTCTTTAAGGGCCAGAACCTCAGGCGCAGTGAGTGTATGTGCTTCTTGGGAACTATAAGAGTTGGCCGCAGGTCCGCGTGTCGCTTTAGTGGAGCTCACGATCCTTCTAATCGCTTGGAAGGCGAGCTCAGTATTTGCATTAGCTTCGCCCAGCCATACTAATACATCCCTGCCTGCCGATAAATCCTGCCCATCTCACGCACTTGTGCGTTGCGTTCTTCAATGTTGCTTTGATCGATGCATATTTGATCGATCTAAAGAACTCGTACCAAGTGATCGTGCCGAAGATGAATGAGCAGTGAACGGAGAGACGCGGTGATACGCAACGTATGGCTGTCCACTGTAATCTCAGAATTGGGCGCTCCCTGACCCCAGACGTAGGAAACACCTAAACCTTCGTCAGACGAGTCCGAGGCTCAGGTACTGGACCCCCTATTCTCATAATAAGAATGAAAATCGAGGTCGGATTCGGCGAGAAAGCCACGGATTGGATCATGCGCATGCCCTGGGCTGAGAGGAAAAACTCGAAACGCTCCAGGTGGTGTCAATGGCCTATATTGGTAGGGCAGCATTGTTCGTTGAAGAACTATCTGTTTAATGCTCTCATACCTACTGTTTACAGGATCACGATGTTGCGCAAACGAGAGCAGGCTGAATTGCAGAATACGTGTGGAGTGGCGACTCATTGTCTTTGGCGCCGCTTGCTCAGCCTCTGCACCCTCCTGCAGGCTCGCGCCACGCATCAACTCAGCCTCGTGCGTGTTTGTCTCTCAAGCATCATGCCATCCTGGCCTTGGACGTTTCCAGGCGTAAGATGATTAACATTATATTATCGTATAATCTCCAAGAAAGTGGGACTGTATAGCCCGTCGCCCATCAGAAAGTATTCTGTGCGTGTGACAGCACTTGGGAGGATGGCTCTCGCGTAAAGCTGCAGGTTGACCACGCTTCAGGCAGGTTTATTCGCACGTTGTCACCTAGACAGCAGGGTTGTTGAGGTGCTTCGACGAGGGGGTTGTTGGGGAAGGGAATCGTGGAAATGCGCGTGCAGAGCTTTACATCAGCACCTGCAGCTCACGGTCGCAATCACACCCTGCAGGCTGACTATACACAACCACGTTAGCCATCGAAGTTTAGCTCTTGTATTATCTATCCTGGGGTTACTCACTACCTTTTCATGCTATAGAAACTCTAGCCGTTATAGTTGCGAGAGGATGGAGAAAAGTAACGGTCTGTGCGCTTATCGATACCCTGCCGAGACAGTCAGTGCGCCGCGACACTAACGCGCCACCCCAACACCAGCACCGCAGCCAGCAACATGAGGCTGTAGAGTTTTACATAAAAGCTTTTATCGCGAAATTTTCTAGAGTTAAGATTTTATAGAGCTATAGAAGATTACTAGCTAGTTAAATTATAAATATCTACTTAGTATTCTAATTATTTAGCTACTACGCGATGCTAGTGCTAATAGCGTAGATATTACTATATTAACGCGTATAGATGCCGGCGTAGGCTTCTTCCTCTTTATAATTATATAAGTAGCTTTTAAAGCATTCTAGCTTCCCTTTTTAGTAATTTTAAGACGTTTTTAAAGTTATTATTAAGTCTTACGAGCCTATTAACGGAGGCGTTACTTAGTAGCCTAATTAGCTTTCTCTTTAGCGCGCGTATTTCTAGCTACTACACGCGTAATACGCTTCTTCTATAGTAGATAAGCTTTAAGCTACCTATTTACTATCTAGATCTCTCTCTGCTTACTTTTCTAGAGTTGTAGTTGTTGCTTTTTAGCCTTTTATTGGCTAAGAGAATCGCGCGCCCTCTATACGCGGGCAGGTAACTAGAAAATAGATCCTCTATGCCACTTATCTAGCTGCTTAAAAGGTAGAGTCCTGCCCTTTGTTTAACGCTGTTTCTAGTTTGTGAGGGCTTTTCGTAGCTCCTAATTCTCATGCTCTAGGAGCTACTTCTATATAGAGATTAAGTATATAGTGCGACTTAGCTTCTTGGCCTTATTACCTCCCCCTATATTAACAATAACCTTTAAAAGCTAATTAATTTTGCGCTAATTAGATACGCTAAGTACTAAAGTAGAGCTTTTACGCGATCTCTATTCTAGAGACTTATTTTTATTAAATTAACTAAGGATTAGTGTAGGATCTGGCGGCGAAATACTTATATACTTAAAAGCTTTAGTAATTAATTACAGCGTAACTAACGTTATATAGACCCTCTAGAATAGTGTAAAGAAGTCTCTTTTAGCGATTATTAATAGCCCCTAACTTCTATACAGGTATGCGGAGAGCTCGTTAGAGTAGGCGATAGAAAGAGACTTAAACATATAGACGTCTAGAGGCTATAGCATATAAGTGGCGTAAGAGGGAAATATCGCAAGGAGGATCTTTTTCTAATTATAGTAGTTAATAAAATCTATAGTAACGTGAGATCTATGCCTATTAAGGACTAAGAGTCGCCACTATCGTTAAGCCTTCTCCTTAGTACAGTAATTAAACACCTGTTTTAGCTATTAAAGCCCTATCTCGTTGTTTAACTATCTAGAGGTTAATAAGGTAATAAAAACTCTATAAGAATTAACGTTAATTTCCTTAACCTAGCTTGATTGTAGAGTCTTAGCGTTAGATCGATAGATTAGTAATAGATTAACAGTAGATCTATCGGCGCATATACATGCGATAAGCGAGATCCACTCACGACTGCCATCCTGGATAGATTGCCTCACTTGGCGACTCTTATATATAGGCCTGTCGAAGATCCTTTTTAACCTGCTGGTGATGCCGAGTAGGAAGCCTTTTTCGTCCATAGTATAGGTATGCTAAGGCTCTATGCCATACTTTATAATTTTCTTATATAAAAGCTTAAAGTAGAGCCTATATCTTACGCCTAAATTAGCGTTATAGTAATTACTATCTAGCCTAGTTGTCTATCGCGAGATTAGGGAGTTAGGGTAGCGCCTAATAAAGTAATTAACCTATTACATAAAGATATCCTTTTTAGTAATAATTAATATAAAATTTTAGATTATCTAACGCGTAGGGGGTAGACCTTTCTAAGTAAAACGCTATATATACTATAGGAGCTTAAATTCTTGTTATTAGTTAAGATTTTAGTAAGTCTATAGTAGCTGTGTACGCGCCTGCATGGCGCGTCTATGCCGGCGCGTTAATGTTAACCGCACAACACCAAATTCTTCTGCAATTTTTCTATATAAGAAAGTTTCTCTAGGTTCTTGTGAGTCGATAAGCGATGATTACAGCCTCAATCGGATCTATATTGGTGGAGATGCGGCGCGTCAAAGTTGAGGTGCTACATTTGTTGGGGTGGCGCGTTAGTGTCGCGGCGCACTAACTGTCTCGGCAGGGTACCGTGCCCGTGCACCCAACGCGCGCCGTCGGCCAACGCGCGGAACACCATCCACATAACACTTTTTCATCCTAACATAGCACAATAATAATAACAGGCATTAACGAAGCAGTTACAGAAGTAAAAAGTATACCTTTAGGAGAGAAAATCCTATAGATAAAAATAGCTTAAAAGCATAGCGTTATTTACTTAACTTTAACGCGTAAAGTAGAGCTTAGTGCGCGTTCTTACTAAGAGGATGCAGTAACGCGTTAGAATCTTAGCCTATAAGAGGAGGTAGAGCTTGTAAAGTATATAGATAAGCTTATAAAAGAACACCTCTTACCTATAAGAGAGATAGTTCAAGATTTCGCCTTAAATATTACTAGGCATTAGGTCTCTAAGAGCTAGGTATTACGCTTCTTAGATTATTATAATAATAAGCTTACGTCTTAATTTACTATATTTATAGACTAGCAACGCCACATCGCTAACTCTAGTAATAAGTATAAGCTATACTATAACGCGCTACGCGATAAAATTAAGTTCTATAAGATAGAGCCTACGCACATACATAATATAAATAAGAAAGGCTTTATAATTAGAGCTATTAGTAGATAGAAGAGAATCTTTAGCAAGCGTTAATTTAAGAAGAAACTCTTTAGGTAGATACTATAGGATAGTAATTATAAGTAGGTAAGCCTTATAGCATGTATGTACGCGGATAGATCTGCTCTTCCTTTAGGCCTTATATATCTGGCTAAATCTTAGAATATTTAGAGCACCTGGGTGGAGGATGTAAAGGTGGGAGAACATATAGCCTTCTTTAGAGTATTACCTAGTGGCTGGAGCAACGATGGCCTAGGCCTTGCTTAGCTATAATAGGTGTTCTAGCGCTTTACTATATCTAAAGCTTAAAGAAAGTACCGCCTATTGCTCGTGGATAGCTATAGGAGTCACCTAACTAAAGAGTTTTTAGAGTATTACTACTAGTATAAGATTCTTATAGGTATCTATCTACCTTACAGCACGCACACGCTTTAGCCGCTTAATATAGTAATGTTTAAGCCTCTTAGTATAGCATACTTAAAGAAGCTAGGAGAGCGCCTCTTTAAGTATAAAGGCCTAGTACTAGTAAAGAAGTCTGACTTCTTCTCGCTATTTTAGGATGCCTAGGTGGCTAGCTTTACTAAATTAAATATACTTAGCTCCTTTAAGGCAGTGGGCGTAAGCCCATTTAACCCTAACATTATACTAGATAAGTTTATAAATAGCGACTCTAAGACTATAGAAGATAGCGACTCTAACGCTACTATCTATAAAGGAGAATAGTAGAGGGTTCTAGATTAAGTAGCAAGGCGTGCGTTAAGGGGTGTAATAGAAAAAAATGCATTAATTATTTAGCAATCGCTCTACTATATAGCTATCTAAAACACCCTTATAAGGAGCGAAAATAAAGGTTTAATAGACGCTCTTACTACTAAGAGGAAGCGAGAAAAGCAAGGCAAGCCTCTAGCTTTGCTATAACACTACAAGTACTAGGGACTATACATAATATAGACTCCTCGCTCCTTTCAAGAAGCGCGCACACGGATGAGGTTAGTAAAGCGTAAGGCAGAGGAGGAGGAGTTCTAAAAAGAAAAGGTAAGAAAGTTAAAGGCTACTGCTATAGTATATAAGAAGTAAATTATAAAAGAGAAGCGCTAAATAGTAGTAAGGGAGAAGGAAGAGTAAGAGAGGAAGCGTGTAAAAAAGCGCTAAGCTATTAATACGCGTAAAGCTAAAAGAGCACGTATGAAATAGTAGCGCGACTCTTAAAATAGATCTTAGACTATATAAAAATATAAGCGTAAGGCCTCACAGCAATAAGAGGTTAAAAAGAGGTAAAAACGTAGTTCTATAGCTATATAAAGTAGTAGTATTACTTATAAGCTATGCTTAGCACCTGCACCTATAGTAAATAGTCACGACCGTAAAATACTTTAACTACATAAATTTTAGTAGCAAATTCTGTCGTATAGGCCTATAGATTACTCTACTAAAAAATCTAGTAATAATAACTATTGTATGTGACTCTATGGCCCTAAGTTTGCTAGTAATAACTAGGGCCAATTCCGCGCGTTGGCCGACGGCGCGTTGGGTGCACGGGCACGGTAGCGGTGCGGGCCGAAAGGATGTCTGGAGGCTGACTTTCTGACCCTCGATCCACACCCCTTTCCCTTACCACCACACCCCTCACCACGTTCGTATCGCTCTCAAACGCTTCACATTTTTTTCGTTCAAGCAAACGGGGGTTCAAAACGCTACTTCAAGCCCGCTACCGTGCCCGACGGGCTCGTGCACCAATACCAACATGTTCACCACTACAGAGGTTATTGTAAGCGCTATAAAAGCGATTATCGCGAGATTTTTTGTTATTCTCACTCTATAGAGGCGTACGAACAAGTTGTACTATCTAAGTTTTTGCAAGAGAGTGATTGCGCGACCGCGAGAGCTGACTTTAGGTGGAGGTGTTGGTGCAGCTTCTAGGGACGACGGATGAGCTGCAGCACCGCCCTTAGCTCGTTTTAGCTTGCGCTTTGTTAAAGGTGCTTTTGAAGCTTTGCGCTTGCCTCTTTGGGTAATTTTAGAGGCCTGCCTGGTGTTTTGAGCAGCTTTTCTGGCATCCCGGGCAGCCACCTGTTCGGCCTTCATCTAATCTCGCACCTCCTTAGCTCTCTCTCTCGCCACACGACGCTCCTCCTTCTCTTGCTCCTTAAGGAGCTTGGCAGCAGCTTAAAGCTCCTTTCTATTTAATTTTACTAGACTCTCCTGCTCCTCTTAGTGTTGCTTTTCTGCCTCACGCTCACGTGCTCGCTCGAACTTAGAGGGCGACTAGAAAGTAGCACCACCGTGGTACTCCTCCTTGCGCTATAAATCGAGACGTTTGCCAGCGTTCTTACGCTGCTTCTTAGTAGTAAGAGCATCCCTTAGGCCGCTATTCTCATGGTGTAGTAGCTCGTTTTGAACCTAAAGTTGGTGTAGCGTTTGGGAGAGCTTCTGCGAGGTCTCCGCCGAGGTATCCTTCACTGCAGCACGTACGAGACGCTCCATCTGCCTCCAGTCCTTGGGCGAGAGGGCTGAGGGCCGTGCCTTACTCTCATCGTCTTCCTGTTTGCGGAAAGGCTCGAGTACGACGTCAGCCTTTATAGGGGCTATACTAGTGGCTTTAAACGCCTTAAGGACAAGTTTTATCGTAAACGTAGACTTTTAAACATTTTATAATAGCAGGAAGAAGTCTTCCTTCTAGATAACTAATAACCTCTATGTTTTAAAGAAGTAATTAGTAAGCTTAGTAAAGTAATTACTACTAAAAGGTTTAAAGCAAACTATATTAAGAGGCTATAATATATAGGTTAAGTAAAAGGGAAATATAGCTAGTAGTATTTTATAAGCCTTGTAGTATTTAATAAAGTCTATTTAAAGGTAGCTATCGTGGCTATTAAGTATAAAAAGGCGCTAAGCTTAGCTAAGATATATCTTTTATTTTATTTCGCGATTAAAAACCTACTCTAACTAGGCTAATTTAATATTATTATTTATTTATTCTATTAGTAAAAAGCTTATAAACACGCTATACTTTCTTACTTTAATTTAAGCTACTAATAAGGGTTAAAGTATATAGTTAGCTAATAAGTATATAAGGGCTAGTGGCAAAATACTTTTATTTACTTTAATATTACTATAAATATTACTTACTTTTAAAGCTATTAAAATCGCTACTTAAATTTTCTTTTCTTTTTATTAAAACTAACTAAATACCTATTTTAAGTATCCTATAACGTACTCCATATGCGAGCTGGACACATAAGCGAGCTGGACACTCTGCTAAGACCCTACCAAAAGCTCTACTCTACACGATAGTATAGAACGTATAAAAACAGTTATTAGGAATTGTAGTAGGCTAATCTATTTAGAATCTACTTCTATAGCTTGCTTATAGGTGCGCGAGTTATGCCTAGGCTCGCCGCAGCGTCCACAGCGTCGTTGAGTTGATTCGCCCTTACTAGCGCGTACCCGCTTCTTCGCCTTCTTCCTATTACTACGCGCCTTAAAGTCCTTTACGGTAGCTAGTCGTAGGCCTTCTTTGGCTATTAGAACTCCCTTACGCTGTACACGCTTTCTTTTATACGATTTATGTCGCGTGGCAGCCTTATTAGTAGCTTTAAGCTTAGCGTTACGCTTAGTTATTAATATTAGAGAATGCGCTATTAGCTTAGCGCCTTTTACTATCTTCTTAAAGGCCTTAACTATTAAAGTTAGGGAACTATCTAGGTGCCTCTAAATCCTCTACTTTACTAGCGTCGATTGCGACCCTAATTCTAGGGTGTTTTTTAGTGTTTGCGACTGCTACTTACTGTAATCTATACAACCTCACTTGCCATTGCTAATAGTGGTGTTAAGTAACGCTTTGATTGGCGGCGTAGGCTCTCACGTGCGGAGTAAGAGGGAATGTGGAGGTATGCTCCCGCTCGTTTCCTCTGCTTAGCAGCGTGTCGGCCCAATCGCAGACTATGTAGAAAGCAAATATAACTAACTATATCTCTATTAATTATTAAACGCTAGGTACTAAGGGAGAAGGAAGGGTGAAATTTGCGCAGTATTCGTACGAATTTCTGCAGTGGCAATAAGGTAGTAGGTAGATAGGGGGCATTGTCCGAATGCATCGCTTCTTTATAATGCTGCACTTCTTTGTGTAGTGCTTGGCGGCTCGATCGAGTATAGAACCTTTTATCTATATAACCTTACTTGCTATTGCTAATAGTAGTGTTAAGTAACGCTTTAATTGGCGGCGTAGGCTCTTACGTGCGGAGTAAGAGGGAATATAGAAATATACTCTCGCTTATTTCCTCTACTTAGTAGCGCGTTAGCCACTCCTACGCTATTTATTATTATTATTTTAGGTTTAGGTTAAGTGGTAAGGTCTAGCCTGTAAGGAACTATTTTTGTAGGGCGAATAGCTAATGTAGGTTAGTCTTATAGTAGCGTCTTACTGCATCCGAGGACTATCTGCCTAAGGTCTGTATCTGTTCCACGGTGAGGTGTTAATCGTAGGCGTGTTGTGCCGCCCCTTTGCGGAAGCTATAGCCTGTATAGCCTAGAGCACTTCTGCCGCATCTCTAAAGGCGGGCTAATAGTAGCTGTAGCACTCTTGCACGTGTGAAGGCTCCGTTATAGAGGCAAAAGAGCGGCTAATTGTCCTCTAGCTAGCTCTGTGACGGAGAATAGCCCTAGCCCTGTTACGGGAAGCAATTTTAGTCCTATTACGGGAAAGAGTCCTATTGCAGGAGGTTTGCTATGTGCTAGCTTAGGCAGGTAGCGTCGTACGATACTGCAATAACTATATTTACGCCTTTGTTATTAAGGTCTATCTTGCTCCGTGGAAGATGCAAAATAAAGTAGTCTCTTGTTGCTAAGCCCGTTACGCAGCGGCGGGTAAGATTTTCTATACAGAAACGTCTTATATCTTTAAGATCTAAATCTTTATAGGTAAATTTACCTATTCTTAAAAAGCCTGCAAAGGCTAGTAAGAACGCTACGTTTAAATTAACTATATTTACTAGGTGCTCTCCGCTAGATGCTCTCTCTAAGAGTATATTAATTAACGTGTCTCTCGTAATTAGTACTTAATTATGCCTTAACTTCTTTAGAAATAGGTTCTTTGCGCCTTGTATAAGCCTTTAGACATAACTACTATCGAATACATCGACTAGGAGGTCGAGATCTATATAAACTAATTACAAAGCTGCGACGTAGCTCTAGATTATTATGCTATTAATTTAGCCTTATAGCGAGAGGTTACTACTGTTTGCCCGTTTTACTATTTAATAACCAAGGCTAGTGCGCGTTACTAGCTATTTTAGGAGATTATTTAGCGCGCAGAACTGCTCGTAGAACTTAGCTACTAAGCTATAGTTCCGTCTTATGTTAGGCTTAAGGCCTGCCTATAGCAGCTTAGCGTATAGGTAAGACTTAGTTACTAATCGTACGAGCTTAACAAACTCTAGGGGCGGTTCAATAGGAAGGGCATTTACCAGTTTTTAGTAAAGTTAGCTATAAGGGGCTAGTTAAATTATAATAAGGCATTAGCAAGAGTATTATCCCGCGTTAAGATCTATTATAAGTATAGGGTAACGTCCGTTGCCGTAGCTTGTATAAGGGTTTCGCGGAGGTAATCCATAGAGGCCTGTCCTCGGGTGGTTCCATCCTTTAGGCCGGTCTCTGCCGTTGTGTTGTCCGTATAGACGATCACCATGCTATGCGCCTAGTTTACGCCCTAGAGCTTAAAGGCTAGCTTAATTACGCGAATCTCTAGTGCGTTTATCTAGAGACTTTGTTCGTCTCGCTTAAGCTTATATAAGAAGGCGTGCTGTTACGGCACCTTCTTTAAATAGGACTACTAGTCCCCCTGTGCGGGGTTGCCTGTGTACCAAAAGGCGCCCATCGCTCTATTTAATGCGTCAGTAAAGAGATAATAGACAGGGCGGCTGGCATCGTTAAATAGCTATATTCCGTTAAACTATAGTAGCAGGTCTCTCCACTAGGTTAGGTCTTTAGTTACACCTTTAGTAAGTAGGCGGAAGCTTCTAGGCTTCGCGAATATAGCTATGTAATCCTATAGTTGTCTTAAGAACGTACGTCCTAGCGTAACGACTTAGCTATAGAAGCTAAGGAATCTAGCTATCTTATAGGCTTATAGCTATATAAGTCTATTATTAGCAAGCGCTATTAAGACTAGCTAAATTACCTTATTAAATTTTCTTTTAGGAAGGCGAGCTATTATAGAGATTATATTAATCTTAACTCCTAAGCCCTCTATAGTAGTGCCTGCGGCGTCTTTAGTGCCGTTACGGCGTAAGCCTAGCACGTTAGTAATTACGTTATAGTCTTTATTAATTAATTAAAGTACTTCCTCCGCTAGTGTTGCTAACGGCTCAAGGACGTATATAAAGTCGTCTAAATAGTGTATAAGGTACTTTTATCTAAGGTGTAACTAGAGCACCTAATAGAAGCCTTCTACGAATAAGTTAAATAGGAAGGGTGCTATACGTAGGCTAAAAGGGAGGTAGTTCTTATAGTAGAACTAGCCTTACCACTAGAAGCTAAGTAGCCATTATTAGTGTGGTGCTACTAGTATCATCCTAAAGGCGTCCTTAAGGTCCTTTTTAATAAAAAGGGCTCCTCTACCTGCGTGGCGTACTAGCTTAAAGATGTCTTTTACTGTAGTGTAGTATAGTGTAGCGACGTTAGGGTGTATCCAGTTATTAACTAAGTCACCTATAAGATAAAAGAGATAATGTATTTATCTCTATCCTCCGTCTGCTTTAGGTACTAGTCTAAGTAGGGAGCTGTAAAATAGGAAGTCTCTATTATACTAAAAAATCCTTCCTAGCCGCAGGTCCGCATCTAGCTACTAAGTAATTACGTCTAAATCTTTGTAGGCTAATAATAGATTTTTTAAGATAACTAACTTATAGTCTCCTTTGTACCCGATCTACGCGCCGTATTTTAGGATATTATATAGGATTACTAGCAAGCTACCTAGGTAGCCTTCTAGAGCTTTTAGCTAGTTATTAGGTTTTAGCAGTAAAGGTAATTATTCTAAGAGAGGGTATAAAGGGTTGTAGACGTTAAATTATAGGTACGTGTTTACCTTTAGGCGCTTAGTAATAGTTATGCTTGCTTATTTAAGAATATTATATTAACTAGATAAGTAGTGCCGTCCCGGCGCAGGTTCCTATTTCTTATAGTTAATTATACTATAGTTAGCTTCGTAGTTTTTATAAATATGCTTCTATTTACACTAGTCTCTTTTATAGCCTTTAGGCAGGTTGTAGTTCTCGCAGATAACTAATTTATTATTTAGGAGTAATCCTCCTAGACCCCCACCTAGTAGAGGCCTGGTGCGCTTCGCGCTGCGAAGTGTGGATAGGTTGAAATAGTGACTAGTCTATTTATCTAGTACCTTCTGCTAGCTATTAGGATCTAGCTCTTGCTTTGCTAGGGCGTGTTCGTGCTAGTTAATAGCGAATTACAAGACAAATTACTATTCGTAGTTATACGCGTGCTATATTACCCGTAAAAGGAAATATAGTATTACGGGACTAACTGTCTAGTTCTAAGCCCTAAATAGCAGCCCTATAATCTAGATATAGTTTATAAAGCACTCTATCTAGACTAGTAGGTTATTTCTAAAGTTTTTAAGGCTACCGCGGCCGCGTTTTACTACTAACTACTAGGTACTTAGGTCTAACTTTGTAACGCTTTATAATTTAGTAGTTCTAGAACTAATAATAATGCGGAGGCGGGTAAGGTTATATAGGTTAAATTTGTGGTTTAAGATAAGGTGGATATCCTTTAGATAGACACCTAGGATCTACTCGACAACCTGCATTATCTACAGGGAGAAACGCTTACCTACTAAACTACTATTATTATTAGTTATTAGCGTAACGCCTTAATAGAGCTAAGCTAGCTTTAGCATTACCTTCTTAGCCTCTAGCTCTTATATTCTTTCTTAGTATTAGAGCTCTTAAAGCTTAGCCTGTAACTTGTGTTATTAAAGCCCTTTATTTGTAATTATGGCTTTATGGCTTGTCGTCGGCTATATAGGCTATTACTAGGTAGGTATTATAGTTGTCTGGCTGTACTAGGGCCGTTAAAGCATAGTAGGGTCGACGGTAGAGGCGGTGTTGCCGCTAGGAAAGGCTAGAAAGTTAGCTATAGTAAGCGTAATAAAATTTGCGCAGTATTCGTACGAATTTCTACAGTAGCAATAAGGTAGTAGGTAGATAGGGGGCATCGTCTAGATGCATCGCTTCTTTATAATGCTACACTTCTTTGTGTAGTGCTTGGCGGCTCGATCGAGTATAGAACCTTTCATTTACAGTAACTAGTGGTAGAGTCTGTAACCTAATATTAAGCTTTAATATTACCGCTTCTAGGTTAAAGGAAACTAGGCTAGCGCCTTAAAAGCCTCCCTTAATATTACTTTTAGTAATTAAAGCCTTAAAAGCCGCAATAAAGTAAGGTAGGAACTTAATTTTAGTAATATAGTTAATATAGCTGCGCATTAGATCCTTGGCTTGGCGCCTGTACGCCTTCTTTAGCGGCGCAAAACAGCCTACATCGAGTGGCTGCAGGAGGTGCGACGAATATGGGGGCATATACAAAGTAATAATCTTATTATCCTTATAGTATTACTAGAATTTAAGCAAGTTATAGCTCTTATAGCTATTAATAATAAGTAAACGTGCTACACTAATAACACGCTTCTTTGTATACTTATTAAAGTGCTTTAGCTACTATAGACTAAGCTTATTTGTTATCTAGCTATTCTTAGAGACTCTAATAACTTAATCGTGTAGTAGATCCTGCTCTTTATACTAAGCAGAGAGGTGGTGCTTGCCCTAGAAGATAATAAAGGGTAGGAGCGCCTACCCTATCGCGCTAATGCCTTAGATAACTATAGTCCACTCTTAGTTGTCTTACTATACGCTCTTTAGCCTACCTTAACGCTTAGAGCCTATAACTACTGCTCTAGTCGTTATTATGCCTATTATAAAGCCTGACTTGTCGAAATTATAGGTGTCTTTGTTAAAGATGCCATGCTTGGCCTTTATGTTCTCTATAAGCTAGAACTAGTCTTATATAACCGCAGGATCCTCATAGAGGGCTCTCTTATAGTCGTACTTTCGATTAAACTTAACTTTAAGCTCTGGCTGGCGCTTAACAAAGTTTATAGCCTAAAGTTAGCCTACAGGTTTACTATGCTGCTTAGCCAGCAAAGAATTAGCTATATCCTTTATAGTAGCAAGCCGGGGCGGAAATCCTCGCTTATTTAGCTTAAGTATATGCCGAATAATTACCTCCTCTTCTATCTTAAGTAGATTTATTAAGTTAGGCGTATAATTATATTAAAAAGTAGTTCTAGCGCGTTGCGTGCTTAATATACTTTAGGAAATATTATAGATAGCTGCAGCGCATTAGAGAGATAAATTTACGTCTTATTTAAGAGCTTAAAGCGTAAGCTGTATTTACGCTTCTTTTATATCTAGTGTAGTTTATTATTGTTAAGACATCGTGGGTTGTAGTGAATTACTATAGATTTTGGTGGGGTCTTAGCAGAGTGTCTAGCTCGCTTATGTGTCCAGCTCGCATATGGAGTACGTTAATATTAATTATAAAGTCCTTTTTATTTATATTATAGGTATTATAAGGCTCCACCTTATATACTAAATAATTTTATAATATAAGAGGTTAAAGTATAACTTATATTTATATTATAAATTAGCTTAGTAGCGTATAATGTCTATACTAGCGCTTTATCTAGAGATAAAATAATTATAGTTATAGTTAATAAAATATAAAACCTAGCCCTCTTTAACGTGCTTTTTTAATATATTTTATAAGCCCCTTTTTTTTATTATAAACTAAGTAATTATTACACAGCGTACCTAACTACTTAAAGGCCTATTTGTTACGGTACGATTCCATCAGGTTCTATGCCAAGACTCTTGGGTGGATCCAGAGTGTATATATATGTAGGATACTTCTACTGTAGAGGAATGAACGCAGCTCTTCCCTTCCTCACACTATTTAGTAGTTCTACCTTTAGCTTAGTGTTAAACATAATATACTATATTTTTTACAATACTTTAAAGACTAAATTATTACTAGTTTTACGTAATTCTAAATTTATAGTAACCTTATTAATTAGTGCTATAGTGGTGTAGTTATCGCGTGTTAAAAAAAGTCGAGATAGACGCGTTGTTTGGTAGGGTGGTGCACGAGCCCGTCGGGCACGGTACGCTAGCTTATCTGGTTGATTAATACGTGCCTACAATCGGAATCAAAAATGTTGGCCCAACGGGCCCTGTCTCCTTGAACGACTAAACAACTACGACATTGCGGTCACGCTCATATAATCGGCAAATCTATCGAGCGTTTTTTGCGGAACGGACCCCGCTGGAACACTTGTTGCAGTCGGTACGAGTGATGATAGACCCTTGCTTGACATGCATGAAAGACTAGGAACGGACCGCACAAGAAACGGGTGGGGTAGGGAACACATCTATATCTTTCCACAAGAAGGCCGGATTTGCACTGACTGATATCTATCCAGGCGCTTATCTGTTGATGATAGTCCACTAGTACATATACGATGTGCGAAGTGTGTCACGGCGGCTGACCCTGCATGCGGCGCAGCAGATGGCCCCAACCAGGGGGTGTCCAAGCACACCCAGTACGAGATTTAACCCCGAAAATGTATCATGTTGAAACTGTCCAGATGTAAGAGAAATGGTATAGTGGTTAGCTTGGAAAGATGAAGCCTTCTTTACACGTACCAGTGAAGTCACTGAATTTCGTTGCCCACAATCGCTTTCTATGCTACAGTCAAACTCACCATGGCTAGCGAAGAGCGTCCTATCTCTTTGGAATACAAAGAGATCCTCGAGCAATTGGGCAGTGCAGAACCGACCACCGAACGCCAGGCGCACGCTGTTCTTCAATGCATCCGAGTTGCGAACGGGTATCTGGACAAAGAGACGTTGCAAGATGTGCATGAGATGAGAAGGCATACTAGCACCCAACCAGTCCTACATTTGGCCGAGCAATACAGGCAGACACAAGCTGCTTATACGAAGGCGTAAGTTACCGAGATATCTGTTCGTCACTCATTACTCGCTGATGGATGGGCTCAGGATCTCTGAAAAGCTCTACTCGTCCAAGTATCACTTTCTGTATGAGCTTATTCAAAATGCCGATGATACCAAGTATTCCAACGTGGTCTCGTCCAGCACAGTTCCCTATATCAGATTTACAGCTACACCGAGCACTCTCCTCATAGAAACAAACGAAGATGGATTCAGGCGTGCGGATGTCGAATCAATATGCGCTACAGGAAAGAGTTCCAAGAAGGCTACAGCTTCAGACATGCATATTGGCGAGAAGGGCTTTGGCTTTAAGTCAGTCTTCTCCGTTGCTTGTGACGTTTTAGTGCAATCCGGCATTTGGGCATTTCGGTTCAAACATGCGCCTGAAGACGATGGCTTGGGCATGGTAACACCCCTGGAAGCTGCCCGCGAGATACTACCACCAGACGTTGTTACGAGAATAACACTCATTTTTTCAGACGCTACCGCCGAAGGTCACCAACGAATATGCCGGGAGCTCGCTCGTATGCCCGACACTACCATCCTGCATCTTCGCAAGCTGGAATCGATTCAGGTCGTTATCAATCAATCCTCTAAGACTGCGGTACAGAAGTATCCTCCAAGAGTCGGTGAACTGGGCAAGACAGTACATATTAAGAAATTCACGACGTCTGATGGCGTAGAGAGTACCGATGAAAGAAAATTCATCACCACTACCTATAACATCAACCCAATGCCCAAAGACGCCTCCCGGAAGAATCGTACAAAGGCAGATGTTGACTTGTCTTTCCCGATAGATGCGCAAACCAACTTGCCTCGATTATCGGCGGAAGGCCATCATGTCTTTGCTTACCTGCCGTTGAAGGACCCGCTTCCAATCCAGGTATGTGCCATCACACAATGCCGACACGGACAAGCTCAATACGTTCGTGGCGTACTTCTCCATCGAATGGCCCACTCGTTTATTGTAAAGGGAACTGATCAGGTGCAGTTCATTGTCCAAGCCGATTTCATCACATCTACAAGCCGCGAAAGCGTAACCGACAGCGCCTGGAACACCACCCTTCGCGACGGTGTGGCACAAGCGTTCTGCAATGCCATCGCAACCTTCGCTACCAAGGAACATCCTTTGAGGCACTTTTGGCTTGACTACGTGCCGAGAGGTATCATGCGTAACAGCTTCTGGGACCCTCTATATATGTTGATCAGATCAAAACTACAAGAGATGCCCGTATTGCAGACATGGCAGGGCGGACTTTTCAAGCGACCCACAGAGCTACGCCGGCTCTCTGACGTTTGCATACATGAAGGCTCTCCTATTTTCCGTGACCTGCAAAACGAGATCTATTCAGCTTCGGAGTATCGCAATAGGCACCTCGAGTTGCTGAAAGATCTCGGTTTACCGCTCGTGCACTGGGATGAGATAATTTCGCGGATGGAAGCGGATCTGGTAAAGCTCGACTCAAGAGTAAAGTCGTACGCACCAAACCATTCTTGGCATCGAGCATGCGCTCAATTAATCTCCAAAGCTCTCAAAATTGAGCAGGCAACGATGGATTCGTGTCGTAAACGCATTAAAAGACTATCTATCATTCCCGTCAACAATGGAAGATCGTGGACCGGTGCACCTGATGCGAATCCTGGCGGAAAGCGAAAGATTTATTTTCCGACGACTGAAGGCATTGAGATCCCCAGCAGCATTGGCTTGCATTTAGTGGATCCTCCTGCTGCTTCAGTTCCTGAACGCAGGGCGCTGTTCCGGATGCTGGGAGTCCAAGAGTGTTCTAAAGACGAAGTAGTTCGGCAAATTGAAGCAGCGCACAGAAGAAACAGAACATTAGCTCATAGAGATCTCTGCGCCGAGTTTCGATATTTGTTCCGATTCAATCCGAACGCTGAGCCACTTAGGCCTTATGTGCTTGAGGAATCTGGAGCGTACATAACAACCTCTGCGCCCCTCTACTTTTTGTCTGATGCAGAGTACGACACTCAAAACCTACTTCCAAACAGCTTCAGAAATGAACCGCAATCGGAAGTGGCCTACTTCATTCATCACTCCCTTTTCAAGACTGAAGAGCAGTGGACCTACTTCCATGGTCGTTTCTGGAAAGACTGGTTGCAAACCGTCACAGGGGCACGCTATCATCCTCCGCTCCTCCATTCCCCTAAGCCTCTATCTGGAGAGCACAGTATCTCCAAAACAATTCTCGCAGTATTACAGCACAGCCCTGGGAAGTTCGTGGGTATGCTCAAAGCTCACTGGAATGAGTACAAGGCGGATGTACATTGGGTCCATAAGGAGCTCCAGGGGCTCAAAGTCCCTTGCAATGATGGACGACTAGTTGAGCTCCATAAGTGCTACCTACCGACTCCTGAAATTTTAGCCAAGCTACGTGTCCTCGGCACCGAGCGCTGTATTCCTCTACTACAGCTTCCCGCTGCTTGGGACAACGAGTCAAGAAAAGAGTGGGATTTTCTCGGCAAACTTGGGGTCCGATCCCAGATAGACCTGCATTTCTACCTCGAAATTTACAAGAAGCTAGTCGAAGGCGACGATAAACCGTTGTACAAGGATCTCAGCAACGCAAAAGATATATTCATAACGCTGTATACCGACATGGCTGGCCTTGCAACGCCGAGTGATTGCGACTATCTGCGGTGAGTTCTTACAATATGACAAGTAATGCTTAGCTAACGCTGAAAGACGTGAGCTTGCTCAGATTGTGGTATTTTCATTTGGTGTTTTTCCCAACACGACTGAGCTGCACAATTGCGTATGGGATGGACCGGACTTCCTGACAATAAAACATCCACTAAAAAAGCACTATGGGCATGTTGCACTGCTCAAGACATTCTTTAAGGTATTTCTCGAAACACCAGATTGTACAGTGGACGACATTTTCTCGGAATTGGCATTCCGGAGCTCTCGCAATATCAAGTTTGGTTGGGATGCGATATACCGCTACTTGGATAATAACATACTTTCGGAACGACACTGGCAGCGCATAAGGTGAACCATTCGATCCCATCTCCTTGTTCATCGTTGGACTGATCTGAACCAGAGACGAGTTCGCATCTCGAAACCTTGTGCAGGGGTCAGATGGGACCATGTACGCCTTGCGTAATTGCTTATGGAGAAGTCCATTTCCGCTTTCGGGTTTCATAGAGGTATCACTTGTCTATCCGAACCTTGAGAACTTCTTTGTCAAGCGCCTTGGGGTCGAGAAGGCCAATCCTGCTATGCTCATCGAGGAAATCAAGAAGCTCGCCAAGGGGAGCTCCCCGCAAATTGAAAACATTCGACAACGATTGTTAGGCATTAGTAGGCTCCTTTTGAAGAGCGGTATTAACGATGCGGTCGCGAAAGCTCTGACAGGTCTCGCCAAGGTCAAATTTTTGCCCCAAATAACAAGAGATGGGGGCAAGGTTCTGGTTGGAAAAGACGACGACTTCGTCATAAATGACCACCAACGCTTTGGCGATGCGTTCGAGAGTCAATATATCTTACTCGACTTTTCCGTGGAGGAAGTGCATGTTCTCAACACGGTATTCGACTATATGGGGTTCGGCGTTAGGTACCTTTCGCGGGCTGTAAAGGAAGCTTCTGCTGTTGGCGAGGATGCGGTGGAAGATGAAAGTCTTACGAGCGCTTTCAGATCTAGGGCTTATGCTCTATATTGGTAAGTACAGTACTCCTGCTTATGGCGCCATGGAGCCTCATTCTACCTGGCGGTAACTGATGAATTTAGCTGCGCAGCACACTACAAGAGTACTATCGCCTTGCGAGACGACATTGCCCTTTTTGATCATCTCTCAAAAGCGCGAATTCTTATTGCAGACAGTATTACCACTGATCTAGTGCTCACGTTCAAAGACCGAGAAGTCAGAGTGCATAGTGATCGCTTGGCACTGCACCACGAGCTGGTTAGTGGCCAGTTCAAGTTCTACGTTCCGAAAGATGAGAGACTACGAAACTCCTGCTACCGCGCGCAACTCCCAAGGCTTCTAGCAAACATTATGAAGATTGCCTCCAACGAGACTCAGGCGATATCCCAGATACTGAGCCATGAACTCTGGGAGCTGGACGACATCTTGTTCGAGCAAGACATATCTGCTGTAGGTTGGATCGCAAAGCCAACTTATGAAGTACCTTCGTCCGTTTTAGCCTCCGCAGACCGTGAACAGCACTCCGCTCGTGAGTCACCCGGGGCACTACTAGAACATCATGTTGGGGTGCCGGGGCAGCCAGAGCGTGAAGTCTCAACAGCTTTATCATCTGGCACGACACGGTTCACACCTCCGATTATTGAGAGCTTGCGCGAGCGGTCGCATGTCTTTGATACTCCACCTGTCACCAGCACTCCACAACCACCACGTTACGAGAGGCTTATCGAAGAAGTCGTGCAGAGTGCACATCGAGCGAGGGAACAGCAGCAACATTTTTCGTCCAGTCCACTACGGCCCCATATTTCTACGCCTACTCACAACCAGCCTGCCTTCGAGTACAATCATGAAGAGACATTTGGAAATCGCGACACGAATGAAGTGGCGCACGACATCCGAATCGGCGCTTCAGGAGAATCTTACGTACGTGCTCCCCTTCCCACCTTAATATACGCTGACAGGATCCCTAGGTATATGAGATACTATCCGGACTCAACCTTCCCGGCTTCAGTATTGACAACTGGCGCAGTAGAATCCGAGGCGAGCTGCGCATACACTCTCGATATGCCGCAGTGACCAATTGGCAAGGACGAGAGACCGCTGATTTTGTATACACAGACCGAGATGGGAGTTTAACGCAGTATCTAGCAGAGAACTGCTCCGGTGGTATGCCAGAGCGCGTTCTCGATGCTAGGCCTCAGGGCATGGCTCCCAAACCCATTGAGTATTATCTCGAAGTCAAGACCACAACGAGCAGATGTGATACAAGGTTCTACATGAGTGGTAGTCAATACCAAAGAGTACTTATACCTACATGCAGCCCAGTGCGAAGACTTCCAGTGCAGTCGTGTCGCTTAAGTAACCTTGGAATGCACGGATCCTCCTACCATCATCGACCATCATGGCTTTACATTCTGCATCACGACTGACGCTGCACAGATGGAAAACTATGCCATTCCAGCCACTGGCAGCTTCGACAAGGTGTACGTCATTCTTCGCGTGTACAATCTAGGACAGAACACGGGCATGAGGATCTTCGTCGATCCTCATAGATTACGAGGTTCGCATATCGATTTCGAGATTGCAACGTACCACTGCAAGACAAAGACGGCTGTTTGATACAGGTGCCTCACATGTTCTTTAAGCCTTTGGTTATACTATTTCCAAGCATATGACGCAAATATAACCCTCTCGCGGACCCCCATAAACGTTATTGATCCCATTCTGTGATCATTCTTGCGTGCTTCTGGTTCGTACCATGTTGCATTATCTGAAAGTGATTGTACCAGACTTGTGCGCCGCCACGAAAAATCGCACTCAAAAGATTTCTACTTACAGGTTATATCAACCGTTTGTTGTAAAATGTCAATCTCTGGATAGAGCAACAGCTTCCCGATTTCACTGTCCCCTACCAATTACAGGCTTTTCTTTTATCGTCTTCAACGACCTGAATAGATCATGCCTACCAATGACACAAATATGCCGTCAACCTCCTAAAGTCATGTAATTCACATCAGAGACTACCATTTAGATCGCGAAGCGCCTTCCCCTTTGGACTTTTTAGGGCTTTTGGGCGGTTGGTCTCCCGCTTCACTGCTGCTGTTATTGGGTTGGGGCCGCTTTTTCCACTCCTAGTCTGCCCTGAGACACTCCCGCCGCCCACTCCTGGATTGTGACCCGACATCGTTTGGTTTGCCGGCCTTGTGGAACCCTCTTGAGAAGATGCAGCGCGAGTCGGTAACGCCAATGAAGCCTCGTCACTAGATGATGTCTGGTTTTCCGTTGGGGAAGATGATCCATCCGTAGATGGCGTCTTCGGATTTGCAGGACTTTAGAGTGAAACCTTGACAAAGTAACTCTTAAGAAAGTCCACCTCCTTATCCATAGGATACTTTTGCTCCACGGAAAGTCCTCTGATACTGGAAACTAGGAGATTTATCTTCCATCTGGCCTCTGGCGGTTTCATGATGTCTGCGGCCGTTCTATCTGTTGCCCAATGTTCACTTCTGAACCAGCTTGCTATCCATTGCAACGGAACCAGAGTCTGCTAATAGTTTGGGTGATTGCTAATCAAGATTCTTTCCTGGCCATTTTCATCCCGGATGGATTCCAGTGTTCGCTTCCCATGTGTCTCTTCCTTATTGCGAATCCTTAGCATCGTCAAGTGAGAGAAGTCTTTTAGATCATTGCATGACTGGTTGTATGTCATTGTGACAAAGTCAATGAATCCTCCGAACGTTTTCCACTCGTATGTCATTCCTAGCTCTGGTCCCATGCGATCGCTTAGATTGTTGTACTCTTCAAGGTAGGTCAGCCCACGGAGCGCTGAGGGTCCCGCATTTACCAATGACAACAAGTGGACGTGGTGCAAATTCAATGCAATAGATAAGCTCGTGACAAAGTGTAACAGCTAACAAGAACTGCACGCAAACATTAATCTCCTTTGCTTCAGTTACACGGCCGTCAAGAGAGTTGCGCATCTCGAAATAACGTCCAAAAATTCGTGAAGGATGCAAGCAGGCTTTATATCTTCGTGGCGTTCATTGTAAAGATAGTCAACGGCATCGTTTTGGAGAACTTCAGTAAGCCAGCCCATTTCTATGTGTGCCTCTCGAGTTTTCTTAAACACATAATTGTGATTGGATATTTCCTTTCTCGTCAAATCTTTTCTAGTTCCAGAGATGTACTGGATGGCGTTTCTTTCTTTCTTCGTGAAGTAAGTAACGCCTAAAACGCTACGGTCGGCGCAGATCCTAACTTTACTGATCTTCCAGGTTATACTGCGCACCATGTAATCCATGCGTTTGTTCCAGTTTAACATTTGCTCTTGGTTTGTCATCCTAATCGTGCTGTTCGGTATGACTAGATGGGGTTCAGGCGCGTTCCGAACAATGTCGGCGTTAGTCAGAGTCGAAAATACTCGCGGCCATTGAAGAACTCGTTCATCATGTATTAGAAGCGTAGCGAGCGTAAGTGCTGGTTTCATTTTTGTAACGTCGAAAAAGAGTGTTGAGGCAATCGTTGTTTTGACTGAGAAGCTACTCTATGGAGCTATATAGTGTGGATCACGTGCACGGGCCGCACGTACGTGGGTAGCCCAAGCTTCATGCCCTAAACCGTTACAGTAATTAAAGAAGTTATTAAGTTACTTAATATTCTAGAATTATACGAAGATAATAACGTATTTTTTAAAAAAAAAACTCTTAATAGCACGTTAGTAACGTCTCTATAATAAAGCTATATTTATAGTAATAGTAATACTAACGCCTGCAGTATAATGAAATAAAATAGCTATTAATAAGTAGTAATACTAATAGATATTTAACCTCTTGATATTAACACCTTTTAATTATATAGTACACTATCTTATAGGACGTTATAATACTTATAACTTTTACCTTACGCCCTTATAATAAGACGTTACTAATTAATTAGTTACTAAAAGTAAAGGTTATGTACCTAATTAACGTGATAATAACGGTTTATAGCGTTAAAATCTAAATATTTTATAAAATAATATACTTATTATAAAGCGCGTTTAAAAACTAATAAACTTAAGCAATTTATAGACTTACATAATTTAGCTATACGCTTAAAATATTACTAATTACTTATATACCTTTATTATAATAATAATTACTAGTAACGCAAAGGTAGATAACTTTTAAATTTATTAAAGCTAGTTACTACCTACCTTAAAGTATATTAACTAGCTAAAATCATATTTATATAGCGCTAAGTTTATAACAGCTACTAAGCTTAAGTATTAAGAGGTTTAGGGTAAAATCCCCTTCTATAAAACCTTAGTAACATACTAAACTACGCAGGCTAAAAGTATTAAGGTAATCTTACTTATATAGGCATTTATATAAGTTTAATATAAATAGCAATTTTTATAAGTATGAGGCTTAACTTGTCGCACGTAGAGACCTATAAAAATAGTTTAATAATACTTACGCTACTATCCTTGCTGCCTCTATCTTTTAAGCAATTATTATAATTACTAACTACTTTAGCTTTAAGCTAAAGTAATATAACGTACCTAACGCTTTTTTTAATGTATGCTTAATTAAAAGCTATACGCTAAGACTTGTAGTATATTTAAGAAAGTAAATAGCGACCTTATAAAAGTGCTACGCGCTATTTATAGCTTAATAAACGCGCTACTCTTATAGTATAATATATTTAGAGTAGTAGCTAAGCTATTAAAACTTAAATAAGTTAAAGACTTCCTATATTTATATATTTATAATTAGCTTATTTTATTTATTTATATTAATAATATTATTATAACGTATCACCCCACGAATGCTTATTTTTATTATAACTTTAAGAATAAGGTAAAGGACTAATTTAGACTTAAGGTAATAAGAGACCTGTCTTAGTCCCTAGGCGTCTAAGTAGTCCGCGATTACTAAAAGAAGAAGATCTAGCTTATATAAGATATATATATTAATAAGGCTTATAAGAAGTACGGCATATAGCTAGTAAGTTATAAGGAACCTAACTTTCTACTTAATGTTAGCTCTTTTAATAAGTTAATGAAGGAGATAGACGTTTAACGTATAAAGCTATATTAGAAACTTGTAGGGCATCTTACCTATATTACTTACTAGACGCGGCCTAACGTCGCTTGCAGCCAGCCACGTTATCCTTACTTATTATCTTACTAATCTAAGGTAGTTATATATTATAGATATATAACGCGTCTAGCGATACTTGCTTGCAACTTAATACTATACTATTAAAGGTTCTTATTATAACTTAATTATAGAGGTTATCTTTAATGTTGATACGGCAATAGGCTGTTGGATCAAGACTTCGTTGCAACGATGTGGTATTGATTTGATTCTTGATTGCAGATCTATTGTGGTGGGCTGTTGTGAGAAGTATTTATCGAGCGTGGTTTGTCCCCTGCTAGCCTAATTAGGACTAGCGCAACAAACTACAGGCAAACTATATAATAAACCGCAGGCAAACTATATGGTGGTGAAAGCCGTAGCAGTGTTGCGCAGGTTTGAAGCTAACACTGGCTATCTTTTCTTTTATGCTACATATAGCTAGTTTAGCCTAGAACGCTTAAATCTGCAATAAAACACAATCTGTAACAGTTGCTAGTTTTCTAACTAGACTAGCGCCAGTGCGCGTCCTCTTAGTGCCTATCTCGCTGCTCCTTTTATAGACTTACTACTTCTTACTATCGTGATTGTACTCTAGGGTGTTAACTTTAGCACGATTGACCCAGCCTTACACGCAAAGCTTAAGCTAGTTATAGTTAATAAAATACTCTATAGCTAAGTTAGAGCTAGCCTTAGTTATTAAGTCTGCTAGATTATCACGTCTATTAATCTAGCGGATATCTATGAGATTATTGCGCTTATAGGCCTTACGCAGAGCTATAATATTAATTATAAGGCGCTTCTCCTTAGTAGTGCTAAGCTTAATAAGGTAATTATATAAGGAGCGTAAGTTAGTGCACACGACGATAGAGATATTAAGGAGGTTAAGTTACTACATAATTATATTAATTATGCCGCTAATTATAATTATAATATTAACTCTATAGGCTATCGCGTAGATCTTAGATATAAGGACGCTGCGAGTAACGCGCTTGCACTTAATAGATAACTAGTAGATAATATTACTAGTAAACTTAAAGTTATAATTACTATCTTTAGTCTTATTGTTAAGCGTGATTACGAAGCCTATTTATAATAATATATCTTTATTATTAGTAAATAATATGTTAATAAAGGCGTATAGCTTTAAGTTACTTAAGTCTAGTAGGATAAAGTTAAGACCGCGAGTAATATTCTCCTTTTACTAGATAATGCGCTTATTTAATCTAGCAATTTCTTCTTTTATAGGCTCACTCGCTTAGGCTACGGCGGCGAGGTCGAAGCTTGCCTTAGGTTAATAAATTGTTGTAATATAAGCACCTCGAGCGCGCTGTTAAATATATAATTACTTATTATTAGCTATTTCTAGCTTCTTGCCTTACTTCTTCTGGCGCAGAGTAATAGCGCGATTATTATTATTAAGCTTAATAATATAGCCGTTAAAGTTAATTTACGCGTCTAGTAAGAGAAACTACTTAGGCTTGGCCTTAAAACGCAGCTCTTAGTCCTTAAGGTCTATAAAAGCTTTGTTAGACAGACTAAGCGTGTCGTTAGTTTACATGCTAATAATGCCAAAGCACTTACTACTAGCCTTACTAATAAGTAGGCATAGATTATAAGTAGATGTTACTATATAGAGAATCTTAGTGTAGTGTTTATTATACGTTAACTACTAATAGGCACCTGCTTTAGCAATGCCATACAGCGGCTTAATAATAACTATAACTATGTTTGTTGGATAACTTTCCTTGAGCTGGGCTGGTATGTCAGCTATAATAGTACGCTGGAGTGGATCATCCGATTGCGTATAGGCCTGAGTAATGTCACGGAGCCAGAGGTACATGCCCAGCTTCAATAGTGATGGTGCTAGAGTGATAATCACACGCTGGCTTGCACGCTGGATAATAGGAGACTATGTTAGGACAAGCTTCTTATCGTTATCAGCGTATCCTTAGATAACAAGACAGGACTTTTCGTACGGGCGATTAGTAATCTTGCCCTTAACTTTATTAATAATGCGTGACTTAAAGATGCGGACCTTATTATAATAGTAAGGACTATACTTCTTAAAGCGAAAGACACCTTATGTTATAAGGGCGTTAATCTCTGCCTTTATAGATACTTTAAATAGTTACCTTAGTGTTGTAATCTTGCTAACTACTTATAGCTTCTTAGCCAGGACAAGATTATTACGCTCACGTTAATTAAGATTAACTATAGTAGTTATAACTTTATTAGGTTTTAGCTTATTCCTTAAGCCTTTTAGCCTACCGCGCTTACGCTTAGGCGCGGGCTCCTCTATAATAAGAGTAAAATTATTATTAGAGCCACTATTATCCTCGTCCTCTACGGGAGGGGTAATAATAGTTGTATTATCTGCATAATACGGGCGCACTGCAGTGATGCGGAAGGTGACTTATTTATTATTAATTTTAATAACCACGGATTACTTATTAACGTGGAGGACAATTATCTAATACGGGCTAGACTATCTATAGTTCTTTCGCTAGACCTTAACGCTGCTTAGGATAGGTAATAGTAAGATATTAGTTACGTTAGGACTATTACAAGTTATAAGAGCCTTATTAACTTAGCGCTTTACCTTAATTTTACGCACTTTAGCCATTACTTTACGCACTGTAGCGCCGCGGGCGGTAATAGATAGTAATAGTAGTAATTTCTTTAACAGGCGAGGATATGCTCTAAAGACAAGAAGAGTTAGGGCAAGTCTATTAGAACCTGCGGTATTATTAACAGCCTTGACACCTATCTGCAAGATATGTTTAGGAGCGGTTGTACGTCTAACGTTTATAGAGATCACCCTATAAGCATGGCGAATAGGAGTATGATAGCGCTTAACCTTGCTAATTAAATAATATGCCTCTACTAGGACTTTCTTAACTTTAATTATAAGTGACGTGGCGTTGTTAACAAACTTGTTAGTAATAAAATTCTTGCCAGCATCTGTCTTAATAACGTTAGGAAGACTAACGTACATGTCGATTTATATAGCGCGAAGGAGATCCTAAGTAGTGTTTACCTAGATATTTAGCATAAATTAAGTAGCTTAAAAAGCTATGGCTTTATTAACTGCGTAGAGCACTGGTTTCTAATTAATGTATATTATATTAATAATAACGCATAAGTTAAAGTCCATGTTATCGCGAATAGTAAAGCGGAAACGGCCAGGTGCTTTGCTATAGATTTAACACTAGTAACAGTACTTATTAATGCGATTAATAATGTCCTTATTAATATCTTTATGGCCTGCTTTGCTAAGGATCTTGTGCAGTTATCTAGTAGCAGGATAGCCAAAGCGTCAGTGAAGCTAGCGTAGCTTAGTCTTAGTTAAGTAGTAGATAACGGCCTCTTGTTTATTAAGCAGGAGCCATGGATGTCCCTATTTATAGATAATTAGGAATTCTTTGCCACCTTGAACGAGCATATTATCGATGTTGTTAAAGAAGATACCATGATAATCTATATTATTTAAGTAGAGTAGAAATAGTGTGTTAGTTAGCATTACTATAAAGGTAATTATACTAAATAGCGTGCTAATATTAACGTCGCTAAGGGAGAAACACTCTAGATTATCTTTAAATTAGATTTAATAACGTCCTGCGGTGGACTTATTAATAACTATAGATAGTTAGATAAGCTATAGCGCCTTTACTTGTGTCTTACTAGTAGTTAAGACACTAGCTACACTAGTGTTAGGCATAATACCTTAAAAGATATTTGCGCCGTAGCGTGAATTAAATAAGAAGAGTTAAGTATTTTTATTTGCTTTGCTAAAGATGTAAGAATTATTGCCTGTAATTATATAAAGTGCGGCAGCGTTATTAAGGCTGGAGACAATAGCGTTGCCGTTAACCTTGCCGCAGAATGTAGTTAAGTAGACTTAGTTAGTAAAATATGCTTTAATATTATTATTACTAGCATTATTATCGCTACCATCGCTGTCTTCAAGCTCTATGCCTTTATAGCTGGCGAGAAACACTTTATAGCTCGGGGTATTAGGATTATCTTAAGCGTATTAGTTATAGCGTTAGCAATGCTCTATGCGCTCCTTCTTTAAGTGTTAAGTTAATTAGCACTTAGGCTACTTATAGATAAAGCATGTCTTATTACGGCGATTACCTAAGTAGTTTAACTAATAATTATTATTATTAAATTAATTGCCGCGCGATTCGCCTTAACCTTAATAGTAGTAGCTATAGTAGTTATTATCTAATAATCCTGTAGCTTGTTAATTATTATAGATATAGTAGTAATTAGTGTAATACTGCTTATCTGCATCTCGTGATAGAAACTGGCTATTAGGATAATAGCTTAACTACATGCTAACTACGTTGCGGAGATCTATAGCGATACCTTTAAATATAGTTGCTAGCTTTAAGCAAGCTATAGTAGTTACTTTAATACCACGACATGCGCTAAGGAGCTATTACGCAAGCAAATACTAATTATAGCTCTTACTCTAGTCCTATAATAGTGCCTAATAGAGTATGTTTATCTTACTAATAACTATTTTAAGACACTCTATAGGGTCTTTTTTAGGGTTAGCAGTTATAACGCTCTTAAGCGTAGTGCTATACCACTCCTAAAGGTATATCTAGTAAGCTTATGTGGTATTAAAGTACGTGCGTAGCTTATCAAGCATTATATTATAAGTAAGCGTAAGCGCCTAGGGAGCAATATAATCGTAGTAATACTAAAGCGCTCGACTAGTAAGCATAATAGAGAGTGCTATTTTATACTACTTATTCTTATTAATCCCAACCTTGGTGCAGAGGTCGTTAAACACCTTAATCTTTATCTTAAGGATGTTGTATTTATTACCTAAATACTTCTACTCTAGCGTGTATAACTTGGCGAGATTAGTAAGTAAATAAGAGTTATTCTACATAGGCGTAAATCTAGGTTATAATAATAATAATAATCCTCCACCTAGCAGAGCTCGCTGCTGCCACTATTGTTCTTTATTATCTGCGATCTAGTGGCACTTAAAGCCTTCGCAGAGCCTTATAAGCTTAAGATGCTTAGCGGGCCATTTTAGGACAACAGTTAATATAAGGAGTTCTGCAAATTAGTTAGAGAGATTATTACTATTACCCTGCTTAATATAGATGTCTTGCTAGCAGAAGAGCTCTTTAAGTGCTTTTTAAATACGCTTATTAATACTATTAAAGAGATTACAGGTGAAATTCTTAAAATGCTCCTTAAACTTAAGTAGTAAAAATAGGTTAAATATGTTATCTTCTTCTACCTGTATTATCTAGTTAATAACTATAGTGTTAAGTTTATCTGTATTGACAGTGGCGTTAGCGATATTAAAATCTTAGTTAGCGTACTAGTCCTTATAGATTGTCTTGTCTAGGTACCACGAGCGATCCTTTATTTAGGTGTACTTTATAATAGCGTTTTAGATGTGGGCCTGTAATTAGTGTAATTTAACAAGAGTTGGCGTGGTTGACGCAAATCTCCTTCCGAACTGAGCCTTGGTAGGGACAATCCAGGCGGAGAGATCCTTCAAATACGAGGCGCCGCTGATCCTGATACAGGATAGCAGTGAGCTTGTCGTACCTATACTTCGCACTAGCGATGCTGTATCCTGGGCCTTGGTAGGGGAGGAGGCATGCGCTAACCGCTTCTATCGCCAGAATACTTAGCCTGAAACGTGCGCTGAGATTCCCTGTACACAGTATATCTTGCCGATCTGTGGTGTAGCAACCACTAATCAGTGTTGATACGGTAATAGGCTGTTGGATCAAGACTTCGTTGCAACAATATAGTATTAATTTAATTCTTAATTGCAGATCTATTATGGTGGGCTATTGTAAAAAGTATTTATCGGGCGTGGTTTGTCCCTTGCTAGCCTAATTAGGACTAGCGCAATAAACCACAGGCAAACTACGCAATAAACCGCAGGCAAACTACATAGCGGTAAAAGCCGTAGCAGTGTTGCGCAGGTTTAAAGCCAACAAAGTTTACTACTAAATTATAGCTACTCTTAATCTTTTTGACTAGCTTATAAATAGTAAAGTAGCTTTATTTTTTTAATATTATTTTATTTAACTTGGGCATAATGCCTACGATCTACTATAATAATTAATAAATAATAGGAATTATTAATAAAAATTTAAATTAACTATATATAAAAGTTTAATACGTTAACATCTATTAAATGTAGATCTAATAAGATGTAGAGACTTAGTAACTTATTATTAAATAGGTTCTTATAAATAAGATAGTTACTAATAGGCTTACCAAAATTCTTTTAAAAGCTAAATATTAGATGTTTATTTAATAGTTTTATTTTATTAATATTACGTAATGCCTTTAGGGCAACGTTAATAATAATAATACTAATTTTATATATTTAGTTACCTAATTAAGTAAGATTTTAGCTTTACCTCTTAATTAACATAAAGCTAAGGGGGTGTGTGATAGTTTAGTATAGAAGCTTGGGCTACCCGCGTACGTGCGGCCTGTGCACGTGATCCACACTATATAGCTCCATAGAGTAGCTTCTCAATCAAAACAGCGATTGCCTCAACACTCTTTTTCGACATTACATAAATGTATAGCCAATGCAGCTTAATCGATTATTCCATTTTTGTTTGCGTGCTTCCAGTGACATCTTCTTTTCTTGAGATCCTTTTGGTACAACAAGGTAACTCGGGCCGTCTGTCATTTTGGTGATTGCGCATCCCAAGTACCACATAGTGTCCACCACTCTCTCATCTTGAATAAACAGTGTGGCCAGTCTAATTCCAGGTTTCATATTCTCATAGGCAGTCGCACTAAGGCCTAAAAAAGTATCTTTGGCAAAAATTGGGTCGATGTCGTCCTTCAGATCACAATCAAGTGATGTGATTTCGAGAAATCCTTTCTCACGGAGCCATATCTCGATCTTCCCGAAAACTTACTTGGCGGTTTCCCTCGGATCGGATCTCCTTTTTTTCGTCCATCTTTAGTGAGAATCCGACCCTGCGATATCCTTCTAAGTGGTATTTATGGAACTCTTAAATACCGTTCTACTAGACTGCTGGCATGCTTGTGGAATAGCAGGTGCCAGTGTAGTCTGATCAGCTACAATCACTTGCAACGGAATTGTGTCATTGGTCATATAACGGTTCTGATGAAAAAATGTATCATAACAATCTGCTTGAGCGTCTTCATCCAGACTGAGTGTGAGTTTCTCCACTGCGGCTTGAATCCACTTAGGTGCGCGTCTGGTGCGCAAGAGCATGTCTTGAGTTGGGCAAAATCGAGTGATAAAGTCACGCATAAGAGCCGTTCGCAGCAAGACTGTTTTGATTCTATTATGCTTATTCTCAACAATCTAAGCCCCCGGCGTCCTACGGCAAAGCAGCCTTCCCCTCTCCAATGTATTCGGGTCACAAGTTAATCTCGAATCCTCAATGCATGTCAACTGCGCGCCGCCTATCCAAAACTAGCCCACTACCTGGCTCCTCCATGAAAAAGTCAAACTCGCAGTTATTGATATTATCAGGAACGCAACGACCCGTCAGACCGTTAAAATTGCAGACATCCTGCTTCAAGCGCGTGCCTGCGACACAGCACGCGCCGGTAGCAACGGGGCGGTTATCGTTCTGGGGCTTGGGCGCCGCGAGAGCGAGGAGAGGGAAGAGAGCGATGGCGAGCGTGAACTTCATATCGATGACGGATATATGGGGGTCGTTGAATACGTCTTATTTTGTGATGTAAGTCGGGCACCCTAGTTTCCGACACCCTATAGTTTCCGACAGCCCCGCAACCTCGCCCCCCACCATGCACCACGACTAAATATCAACTTTAAACAACTTAATTCTTCGCTAATTTTAAAAATATTTTTTACACTATTTTCGCTACCTTTAAATAGCTAGATATATAGAAGAAGATGTCTAGAATGCGCTTATAGACCTTAAATCTAGGGTCGCTTTAGCTACTATTACTACCTAACACGGGGTCCTACGTAACACTCTTCGCGGCCACTTTAATGGTGCCTAACCCTATTAGTACGCTTATAATAGTAAATAATAGCTTATAACTATTTAAAAAGAGCTTCTAGAGAAATAAATTCTTTAGTAAGAGGCCTTTAGTTATGCGCTAACGCACGCGTAAGTACGGGCTATTATAATTATTATTCTTAAGTAATAAGGTAACTATAAGAACCTAGGGAAGAAGTAGACTAGTTACTTTATATAACACTACCTAGCTATTAAGTTAAAGTTAGGTCGCTAGACTAGCTAGGAACGCGTAAATAAGGCTACTCTAGAAAATATTAGGCACTTATTTAACCTATACAAAACAGTGAGCTAGATTCCCCCCCGGCGCAGGTATAATGCCAACGAAGGCGGTATTATAGAGGGCTAGGGCATTAATAGGCTTGTTATAGGCTCCTCGCAGGAGAGCCTAAACACTATACTAGTTAAGATAATAAATGCCTGCACTTAGACCTCTATAGTAGAATATATCTCTACGCTCGGCGTCGCTCTAGACCCCCTTATTATCTTTAAGGCTAAGAGCATCCAGGAGCAGTGGTTTAAGAAGGAGTTTTTAGCTTAGAACCTAGGCTAGCATGTTACCTTTTTGCAAAATAGATAGACGAGTAATAACATCGCTATTAAGTGGCTAGAAAAGGTGTTTTTGCTATAGACTAAGCCTAATAATCCCTCTAAGGCACGGTTACTTATCGTTAACGGCTATAGCAGTTATACTTTAGACAAATTTATAACTATATATTACTTAAATAATGTCTATTTACTCTTTTTCCCTGCTTATACTTCATATCTACTCTAGCCTTTAGATTTAGGCTATTTCTTAAGTCTAAAGGCGGTGTATCGGCGCTTTATTAGCGAATATACGGCTTAGACAGATAAAATAAAGCTTAAGAAGGCCAAGTTTCTCGAATTTTATACAAAAGTACGTAAAATTGGCCTTCGAGAGCAGTGCATCCGATCTAGGTGGAAGGTAATAGGCTTATACCCTAAGAGCGTAAGGAAGCCCTTAGGTTCTCGCTAGGTAGTAGTACGCGAACGGCCGTTAACACCACCCCCTTCTACTATAGATATTAGGACGCTAAAACGCGGCAGCGATGTTATAAAGCTGTTTTCTAAAAAGAACTTCTTACTAACTACACGACGATGCGTTCGGCTTACTGCTACAGCGTTTAACTATACCTTAATAATAGTTACTATATAAGACCGTAAGATTACTTCCTTGCGTAAGCAGGTAGAGTAAGCTGTCTAATTACATGGTCCTTTGCATCTGCAAGGAGGCTGGCGCACTTACGCCCGTACATTCCGCCCTTACATTCCGCCCTCGCTCAACGGGCAAGGAATGACGCAAGGAATGAAGCAAGGATGAAGTAAGGAATAAAGCAAGGGATATCTAGGCAGGCAACCTAAAGATAAAAGGCAAAGTCCCAGACCTCTTAGAGACAAGGACACACAATTCATACCTCAATTCATCTCAATTAATTATCATCTTTTCATCTTATCAGATTACCCTTCCAATCTGACACAAGCCAACCCGCTAAAACGCTATAAAGTTATAACTAATTTAAATAATCTCTTTATAAGTCTTGCAAAAGTTCTCTCTTAAACTAATTAAGAGCCTGCTTAACGTATTCGCAAGGTAAGAAGCGTAGAGTAAAGGGTTATTATTATAGAGAAAGAGAGTAGCTCTAAGGAGGAAGTAGAGCAATTATTAGTACAACATTTAGTATAGAATTAATAACTAATACGATAGTATCTTAATCGTGATTTAAGTATAGATAAAGAAAGCGATTAAAATCCTTTAAATACGATTTTTTTAATGCTTTTTCAAAATTATTTAGTGAAGCTGTGAGCACATTCGCAACGTAGAGTGGTGGCAGCGGCGAAATTTGGCGGGGTGTCGGAAAATGGGGTGTCGGAAACTAGGGTGCCCGACTTAGTAAAGAAAAGGCGTCAAGAGCGTGAAACGTTGAATGAATGACCGAACCGGCGGTTGTGAATAATATAGACGGTGGAATGTAGTAGAGTGAGTGGCTTGAGAGGTGGTTTTTTTGCGTGATAATTCTTTGGTCTTTATAGTTCCACAATGGGACTGGGTTGCTTTATTCGCCTATCTCTTACATAGAGGAACAGCCTCAGAGGCCTACCTGAGACGCCTCACTTGGGCCAAGACGGCACCGGCTACCGTGCGCTAAGTTGCGATGTGGCTAGGTTGCGATGTGGCTAAGCGATCATGTGGGGAAAGGCCCAAATAGGAAAGGCACGATAGGCTCTCAAGAACGTTAGGTGTTTAGGTGGTAGCAGCTTTCGAGCATGGCGAATTAGGTGATTCAAATGAGGGCACCATTCCATCTCTAAATATTGCGCATGCGATCGTTATTGCCAAATGATACCCTTCTAATGTTTTCGGGAATGTTTGACGAGTCAACTCGACGCGAGTCGCGATGAGACTGGGATCATGCTGTGCAGCCTGCGTCAAAACGTAGCGGGAAACACGACGTCGGCTGCTTGAACGCGTTGGTTAATATTGGCGACAGAGTATGAGAGCGCGTTCCTAGAAATCTGGTTTGTTTTGCAGTGCAGGATCTTTTCTCCTGCTTCCCACTGCGCGACCCGAATTGCCCGATTCTGCACATCATGCAACAATGCCCCCGTCCTTGCTTTGCGCCTCCCTCTGGTCACCTCTCCTGACGAAATACCAGCCTGTACAGACAGATGCCAAACACGCGCTCAGCAGCCCAATCGAGCAAATGTAGCTCACGCGATATGTTGGTCCAAACTTTGCTTGATAAATCTGCGGTCCCACAATTCCCATGAGCTGACAGCTCGCATTCGTGAGACCAATCGCGAGACCCGCCGTTGTAGTTCCTTTTGCAGCGCGGATACGCTCCGGCCACATGAGGGCAAAGAAGGATTGTGAAGCGGCAGTGGCGATCATGACGAAGACGTACTTTGCAACTGCATTCTTGACAGTAATGAGTAGGATATAGCATATGATCTGCGTGATTTCGACGACGAGGCCTGCGAACCAAGGCGAGAGGCGGCTGATGTGAATCAGGTACGCTAGGCTGCAAAGAATGACGAAAACAAGCGTATAAGGAGGCTAGCAGAGGTCAGTGAGGATATAGCTGAGTGAAGAAGTGCATAAATTTACCATAGTCATCACCTGGCTGATGGCTGTGTTGGACATGCCGAGCTCGTAGATGACGGCCGGCAGGACGAACGATATGCCCCAACCCCCGATGCCATGCGTAATCCAGATCATGATGAATGGGACGAATGTGGGATCTTGGAACAAAGATTTCGTTTGCTCCCAGCTAAACGTCTTTGCATCCATAGTAGGTGCTTGCTCAGGAAGGTCATCAAGCACAGCTCTTCGCTCGGTCTCGTCCAGAAATTTGACCGTCTGTGGATAGTTGGGAAGATAGAAGAATGTGACAACGGCGCAAAAGATCGCGGGCATTCCTTCGAGAGTGAAGAGATGTCCCCGTTTTAGCCTTCGTTCGAGGAGAATCTACAGTATGTTGAACAAACTTACCCATCGCCAGCCAGCTAATCCACCGGCACCATTCATAAACGAGATCGCATAGGCCAGTAAGCCACTAACCGTGCCCGAGAACATTCCGCATGCGTAAAAGAACCCAATCCTAAGTGGCAGCCTTTCAGTCCTGTACCAGAAGCTGAAATGATACAACACTCCTGGATAGAAACCAGCTTCAGCCGCACCCAAAAAGAACCTGCACACAAGGATTCCAGCGTAGTTCTGTGTCGCGCCCTGGCACATGCTGATGATGCCCCACGTAAGCATGATCCGCGACATCCAGACATTGGGACTGAATTTCTTCAGAGCTAGAGTAGCCAACGGTTCGAAGAACATGTAAGGGTAGTAGAAGATTGAGAGTGCCCACGCCCATTGCGATGACGAGAGGTTTCCCAGCTGTCGACGTATGCCATCACCCGATTCGAGGTTAATTATCGCGGAATTCGAGATATTGGAGACGTGGATGCGCATAATCAGGTACACAAATGCGTACCATAGGAATAGACGTTTGTCAACCTTGCGATGAGCTGCTTTGAGCAAGGCGTCGTCCTGATTGACCGTGTGCGAATCTTCCGACAGTGGCTGAGAGACAGCCTTTTCTGAAGGCAACAGTTCCTTGGACAATTCGCTTTGGAAAGCGTGCGTCGACTCGGATCTGGATTCGCTTCCGGCACTACCATGACATATGGGCGGCGTTTCGCTGGTGAGTGAAGTTGCCATCTTGATGAACTTCTCAGATATCCTGGTGGTAAGAAGGAGGAACGCCAGGTTCTCGGAATGACATAGATACGCACCTAAGATATCTTAATAAAAAATACCTTGTGTCCACTGTCGCCTATGTCCGCTGCGTTTGACAGGATATCGGCTCTTCTCCCCCTCCATGCTAAATGCCTATGCTGCTTCCGGTATAAACACACGAATTTTTCCGATACGCGGCTTGCAGTGCTCCTTCTAATCAGAAAACTATTCCCGGCTAAGTATACCATAGAATCTCAAGTACAGCGGTTGCACTATTGGTTGCTAAATCCATAAAAAGTATGTAAATGTGGGTAAAAAAGGCTGCAAGCACGCCTATTAGCGAATAAGAAAGAAGAGCCAAGACCAATGGTGCAACTAGTGTACTTGGGATTTTACTCGTACGGTATCCGATGGAATGATAGTCTTCCTGGGTAGTGTTAAGGGTTAGTTGCATTAAGCACGAGCCCTGGGCGGGGTATTGCGTGCTGCCGACTTCGACTTAGGATGACATCGGCGCGCATCTCGGAACGTGGTACCGAAATTCATGAAAACGAACTCACGTTTGGGGCATAAATATCTTCAAGCATCCACTTGCGCAATCAGAAGAGCGATTGCGACAACATGCCTTCTATTGCCCCCGCCCCTCTTCCCAAATGGGAACGACCTGGCAAGACGAACGAGGAGCTTGACTGGACTGAGATCAAGGTCATTGACCTTTCTCGCTTCGATGAACCGGGAGGAAAGCAAAAGCTTGCGGAAGACTTGAGAGACGCCGTATGCGATATTCCATTGCTGATAGGGAAGATCGCGTTGTTGACATATTTCCAGGTCCACCAAACCGGCTTCTTCAGCATTGTCGGAACTGGCCTGACGCAGGAAGAGGTAGACAGACAGTATGATATCGGTCAAGCATACTTCAACCTCCCTCTGGAGGAGAAGGGCGACTCAAAATATCGGTGCGACTTTACGAAGGGCAACTACTTCGGTTACCGCGCGGCCAACGAGAAAACGGTGATGGGTACTGAAGTCTTGGACAACGTCGAATCCGTGAATATACCGAAGTTCATCCCGCAGAACGTCAACGAACCCTTTCATCCCTTTCTCCAGCAGTACCGCGCTGAGATCGAGGATTTCTCGCGACGTTCCCTCGAAATAGCCGCGAAGGTGTTCACTCTCTTTTCCATCATCTTAGGGCTTCCCGAAGACTACTTCTCAAAGCAGCATTTGTACAACGAACCGAGCGAGGATCATCTTCGGTACATGATATACCGCCCACGAAGTGAGGAAGTTGACGCGAAGGTCCAGAACACGTGGTCTCGCGCCCACACTGACTTTGGCTCCTTGACTCTGCTCTGGAGTCAAAATGTAGCGGGCTTACAACTAAAGACTCCGGCGGGAGAGTGGAAGTACGTACCGCCAGTCGACAATGGCATTATCTGCAATGTTAGTGATACGCTTGATTTCTGGTCCGCTGGGTACCTGAAGTCGACCATCCATCGTGTACTGCGGCCGCCTCCAGATCAAGCACACATTCATCGCCTTGGACTGTTTTATTTCGTACGACCTGGAAATGAGGTTGACATCAAGCCGGCCCCCTCTCCATTACTAAAGAGGCTGGGGTTAGTGAGAGGGGATGCAGAAAACGCGAGGCCTGTAAGAGGACTCGAGTACGTGAGAGAAAGAGTAAAAAACTACCATGACCGCACTGATTATGCGGACATGAAGGGAAAGAAGTTCAAAGTAGGTAATCTGGAGATTGAAGACGAAGTTGCCTGAGTAGAATCCATGATATGTATCTTGTGACGTCGAAAAGAGTGTTGAGGCAATCGTTGTTTTGATTGAGAAGCTACTCTATGGAGCTATATACTGTGTATCACGTGCACGGGCCGCAGGTACGCGGATGGCCCAAGCTTCCATACTGAACTGTCACACACACCCTTAGCTTTATGTCGATTGAGGGACGAAGCTAAAATCTTACTTAATTAGGTAACTAAATATATAAAATTATTATTACTATTAACGCTGCCCAAAAGTGATACAAGGGCTCTACGTACCTATGCCTGGTCCAGATTAGGGGAGGATAGGTCAAGGGTATAGGGTCTTGCGGATATTTAGTAGTTAAAAGCTAAAGATGGCTATAAGATAGGTTTTAAAAATAATCTAATTTTATAATAAACTATAAAATAACTAACTAGGAAATTTACTAATCTGTTATAAAAGATATACTTGTAGTATATTAAGTTAACTATAAGGAGTAGGAGAAGTACAGAGAAATTATTAAACTATATACTATTTATTTTAGTCCTTACTATTATCTAAATTGCTATTATAGTCTTGCTAAGATCCTTTTCCTAGAGGTAGTCCTTAGGACTTACCGTAGTCCCGACTCTTATGCGGGACTTCGTCACGTGCTTGCTAACCTAAGCTGCCCCGCGCTACTGCGTGTTTCCCTGACGCGGACATTCCGCCAACAATGACTCTCTTGGCGTAATTATCTGGTTCCATTGTTCCCGTGGGGTTCGTGATCGTAACAAAAAGCCGCTATGCGATATTGACTAAGTATAGTTATTAAATAAACTCCTAATATTTAGCCTTTAAAAGGACTTTAGTAAGCCTATTAGTAGCTATCTTATTTATAGGAACCTATTTAATAAGAAGTTGCTAAGCCTTTACCTATTATTAAATCTATAGTTAATAAATATTAACGTATTAAACTTTTGTGGCGCACAGTCATAACGATCAGGGAGCTCGAAAATAAAGTCTATTAAAGAAAGGAAGCTCTATAATAACTAACTATTTATAAGTTTAGGGGATCGCGTGCTTAGCTACTTAGCTACTTAGCTTAACCCTAGCTAGCGCAGAAAGCTCTAATAAGGTACTTTTTATAATACACCCCCTAGCTTATAAAGCGTAGCACGATAAGCTAAATAGTAACTTAAAATATAAAAGTAGTAAACTTGCGCATAGAGCTTAAAAAACGTCTAGCTTAGATCCCTAGCTCGCTAGGTAATTAGTCTAAGTAGCTAGTTTATATATAGTTCTAAAAAAAAAGTAAAGAAGAAAAGGGAGCAGCGTACTTCTACTATAAAGCTTTAATAAATATTTAAGGGTAACTATTTACTTGTAACGTAACCCGCGCAAGTACGTACTTCAAAAAGTAAAAAAAATAAAAGAAGTAACGTACTTCTATTATAGAGCTTTAATAAATATTTAAAAGTAATTATTTACTTATAACGTAACCCGTGCGAGTACCTGCGTATATAAATAAAAGAATAAGTAGCTATAATATTATAGCGCCTAGCTAGTAAAAGCTTACTTACCTATAGGCTTACTATAATCTATACTTTAATATTTCCTAAAAAACTAAAGAAGGGTCTACTACCCACCCCTTATACTTAAGCTTAGTTAATAATACCTTTTATTAATCCCTTTAAATTTAGCTCTTAATTTTACTAATCTCTTTACTTATAGGCTTATTATAAAGCTTATAAAAAGCTTCTCCCTAGAGCGCGTACTAAAGGCAATTATACTCTATAGGCTTTTATTAATGCTAGCTATTTACTCTATATAGGCACTTATAGCTTATATTAGAAGTGCGCCCTTTAAGCGTAGCGTACATGCCTACGTACTTAGTTATTTAGTCAAGCTACGCGAGCCAGCGAGCGTATCTTTCTAGAGATAGAGTTGCTACTACACCTAGTTGCGATAGGTTATTAAGCTCTCTCTAAGCTTACTTATAGTTATATTATAGTGCTAAGCGTAGGAAATCCTTTATTAGCAGCGTACCCTTTATTTTTAGGAGATTTAGGAGTATAGCGTTGGCGTGTGCGCGGTTCCATTTGGATAGCTATTTAGTTATGTCTGTTATTCTGCTGCTCTGTGGGCGTAGGGTAACCTCTGTATATATATGTCGTACCTGCTCCTTCTAATTATTATTACTTAGATAGAGATTATTTTTAAGTTCTCTAATTAGCGCCTACAGCGTTTACTACTTACTTAACTATAGCATTATAAGCTCTAGCCTTTATAAATTAATTATAGTATAGACCTAATTCTAGAGTGCCTAAAGCTTTATTATAAGCTAATTATAAATAGTAGACTCTAGCTTATAGCGCTTAAGCTATTATACATAAGACTCGCCCTTAGTATTTATATTTAGTAGCTTTAGAGCCTAGTCGTGTATGTTTATCTACTTAGAAGCCTTAAGGTTAATATAATTTTATATATTTTTTTATTTTTACGTAGTACTTAAGCTGCGCGTACTAAGGTAGAAATAAGTTATAATTTATAAGTTAATTACTTACTAAGAGCTTTATAGTAGTTATTATATAGTCTAGCTCTATTATAGGTTATAAGCGTCGAGACGTGAGCGTAAGGATAATAAGAAGTAGAGAATAGTTTACTACTATAATTATTAATTAGTATAGAGTAAGTATATTATAAAGTATTATAAAGGTACTAGGCTTATAACTATAGCGTATAGTTACAACAATTAAAAAGCTTAAAAATAAAGTCTATTAAGGAGAGGAAGCTCTATAATAACTAGCTATTTATAAGTTTAGGGGATCGCGTGCTTAGCTACTTGGCTACTTGGCTCAACCCTAGCTAGCGCAGAAAGCTCTAGTAAGGTGCCTTTTGCAACAACTTTTATATATAGTTAATTAAGGTCCTTATTAGTAATTCTAACTATTTATTATTTATTATGGTAGATAGTAGGCAGTACGCCTAACCTAAATAAAATACTATTAAGGAAGTATAGCTACTCCACCATCTATAAGCTAGTAAAGGAGATTAAAAGCAACTTTAATTTTAGTAGCTAATTAATTAGTAATCTCTTATTATAAGAACGTAGGATAAATTTTGCAAGCGTAATAATACCCTATAAGATAATTTACTATATAAATAAGAAGTGTTAATGTATTACCCCCCACTAATAGCTTAGACAATTGTACGGTAGACGTTAGTGTTAGTATTACTATAAATTTGGCCTTATCGTGGAGACGTTACTAACGTGTTATTATAAGTTTCTTAATAGATATATCGTTATTCTTATATACCTTAGGGATATTAAATAACTTAATATCTTTCTTAATTAGTAAGTTATCTGCGTGGCCGTCGTAGCTTTTATAAAAAGTAAATATATTAAATACCACGTCTCGTGTGTAGATAACTTAATCCTTTACTAGTAATTAAATTTAAAAAAATATTAGTACTATTATAGCCTATAAGATGGCTAATTAGGGTGCGTAAGATTGTCTTTACTCTACGTAATAAATATTTATTAATGACCTACACGCGATAATTAATTAATTAAAAATAGCTTATTATAAACTTTTTATTTTAGATAACCTTATATAGCGTACGCTAATTACGGACTTTAGATAGTATTTAATTAAGTAGGTATACTATTATCTTTATTAGCTTATTTACTAACTACTTTAAAAAGTTACCCTAGAGGCGTACAGCGCGGGCCTTTATTATAATTAGCGTATTAGTAATCTTAGTACCCTTATTTTACATAGGAGTATCTAGAGCGTATAGCTTAAAATATATATCTAACTTAACGTAAAGTTATTTTATAAAGTTAATAATACTACGCTTAGCGTCGAGCTTAATTATAATTACGTTATAATTATGCTAACGCCTAATTAATTATATAGTATTCTATAGCTAGTAACCTAGCTAAAATTTTAATTTTATTAAAAAGGTCTTCGCTTCGTGCCAACGCGAGTGTTAATAAATAGTATAAGTACTTTATTTATTACTATTATAATTAGATAAGATTAATTAAGATTTAATAAAAGGGATAGACAGCGTCTTTTAGCGTATAGTAAAAGGTTTACTTTATTAACTTTAATTCTATATAGATTTAATAAAAGTGTTAATTAGCTAGACTTATTACTATTACTCCTTTAATAGTATTAGTAAAATAATTTATAATCTTACATCCCAAATAGCCCTATACCTTATAAGCTAGTGTTAGAGAGATCTCTTAAGTCTTTTATACCTCTAATAAGTAAGTTTAAATAGCTATTATAAGTAAGAATAACTTTATTAGATAGTAAGAAAAATCTGCGTTAATAAGCTAGTAGTCTTTATAGTACTTTAGTGAAGTAATAATGCTATATTTGTTATATAGCGTATTTTAACCTAAGTTAAAGTAGATACTAATATCGCGATAGCGTCTAAGTCTAATAACGCTTATAATAAAGCTAGGTACTAAAGTAATATAAGTAATTAACGTTAATACTATACTTATTAGTGTATGAACTGTAAGAGTTATTTTACTTCAGATCTTAATCTTATAGTAGTACGTACCTACTTTAACAATTGTACTAGTATTTTTAACGCGCTCTTATTTCTAGCCTACTTAATTAGTTATATTAATAACGTAGATGCTAGAATCTAAGTTAATAATCTATTAGTCTTAAAAAGCTTTAGTATAATTATTAAACGCCGTAATAGTTAACTTAATTAGTAAAATTATATTATAATTATTACTTAGAGTAGCTAAGACTTTACTTATTAAAATATATAAGCCTATTATAAAAGCTAAGCTGCTATCGCTTAGTGGATACTTATTATTAAGTTAAATAGCTATAGTAGCTATTGTTATCTTTAAAAATTACTTATTTATTTTATTTACCGCCTTCTATATTCCCGTAAGTAGACTAGTGTTATAAGGGCTATACGTACCTGTGCCCGTTCTGGATAAGGGAAGGATAGGTTAAGGTAAAAGCACCTCGCGGATATTTAGGAGTTAAAAGCTAGGGATAATAATAAGATTAGTTATAAATAATCTAATTTTATAATAAACTATAGAATAACTAACTAGGAGATTTACTAATCTATTATAGAAAATGTACTTGTAGTATTAGGAGAGTTAACTACAAGAAGTAGGAAAAGTATAGGGAGTATTATAGACTATATACTAGTTATTTTATTTCTTAATACCCTAGAATTTTTTGTCTTCTAAGAGACTGACTTCTTAGTAGGAAATTTTTTAGTTTTCCTACTAAGCTAGTGTTTTTTTTTAATTCTGTTCTTTTAGTAGGATTTTAATTATATAATTATTAATTTAATCCTACCCTACTTACTAGAGTGTTAAGTCCTATGAGCTCTTTTACGTAAACTATTGTTATTTTATAATTTATAGTTACTATGCTGCTATAATTCTTCGTAATTATGATATTATCTCCCTTTTTAGGGTTATTACCCTAATACCTTATTTTTATATATTATTATAGGGTTGTGTTGCGCGCCTTATCTAGTACTAGTCTTTAAGGTATAAAGGTAAGTGCGTCCTTACTTACAGTTACGTTATATTTTTCTTTAGATTTTCCTAGCCTCCCTAACTATGTCTAAAGTAATAAAGTAATTATTAACTAAGTCTTATTATTAGCGTACTAACTAAATTCGTGCCTAGGGTTTAAAGATGCTAATACGTTATAAACGTTATAAAGAAAATAATACCCTAAAGTATTTTACAAATACTACTACTAGGTAGTACACTGCTTGCATCGCGGTTTATGCGGATTATAGCTTTTAGGTCCTTAAAAAAGAGTAGCGAAGGGTTTAGACTATAAAGTATAAAAAGCGCCTAGCTTTACTTTAGGTAAAAGCAGAGGTAGCTTGCTTAAAGTAAAAAATTACGTAAATAAAAGAAGAGGAGCAGGCTTTTACTACTTATAATACTTATATAGCTAACGTTCTAGATTAGTTAAAAGAGGAGGTTTTAAAGAGTATAGGTACTACTATTATTCTTAAACCATCGGTATTTGTATCTTCTACTAACTTAGACTAGGTACAGGCTAATTCTTTATCTTTTAATTTATTTAACTTTTTTATTCATTTTCCTAGGGATGCTATCCCTTCTTTAGGTATTACTAATAATAATTTAATACTAGTACCTTATAGTTAATACGATTTTTTTTGCTTTTAGGTGTTGTATTATTCTAGCTATCCTTTTTATTTAGCTAAGTATTTAGGCTAACCTTAAATTATTCTTAGGTTCTTAATATTCTTAACCTTGTACCTGTTATCTTTTAAATCTAACTAGGTCTTAACTAGGGCGTCTAGGGGTGGTAGTTTTAAAAGTAATATATAAAATGTAGGATATATCTTTGTACCTAGTAATAAAAGTAACTTAGTTATAACTAGTCCCTTAGTTTCTTATACCTTAAAAGGGCCTACTTAAAGGTAATTTAGTTTTCTAATAGGTTATTTTATTCTTAAATTTTTTTATAATAGGAAAACTTATCCTTCCTTTTAAAAGTTAGTCCCTTAATCCTCTACTTATTTGCGTTTTTAGGTACTATAAAGACCCTTTAGGTAATTTATTCCTATAGGACTTTATAAAGTTTTTTTTTATCTTTTAAGTCTTATTTTAGGCTCTTATAGAAGTGCTTTCTACGTTTTTTAGATTCTAATAAGTAATTAGCTTATATCCGTAGTTTTCATAGTATAAGTAGTACTATATTATACCTAATCTTGCGCTATTATACGCTAGTTAGACTATTAGTGGTAACTTTACTTAATTATTTTATTACTTATTAACGTAGAATTCTAGATGCTACTCTAGAGTATAATTCGTATGTTCTGTTTATTTATTAGTCTAGGGGTAGAAACTTGTTAAGAGCTTCCTGTTGATACCTAGAGCTACTATAAAGGTATCTTAATACTTAGACGTAAAGAGCTTATCTCTATTTATAATAAACTTTTATAGTAGTCCGTATTCTATAAATACTACGTTATTTACCTTATAGGCTAGTTCTTCTGCTGTTACAGATTCTTTTATAGGCCTAAACTTAGCTATTTTAATTAAGTAGTTAACTATTACCATAATAGTATTTCATATCCGCTTTATTCCTAGTTGTGGTAACTTTAAAAGCTTTACTATAAAGTCTATTATTATACTTTACTATAGTCTTTTGGCTGCATGTAATAGTTATAGTAGTCTATAAGACTTATATCTCTTTAGCTTATTTTTATACCATGCTAAATAGTTACTTATAACTTAAGTTACCCCCTGCTTAAGGTTAGGAATAGTGTATTTATTCCCGATTTAACGCGTCGTCTTTCTAATGCCTAGGTATCCCTATTCTTGTAATTTATATAGTTTTCGAATCAAGACTTCTTTATATCCTAGTTTTACAAGGATTCTACAACGGTAATTTTATTTTATTTTATTAAGCCTATATTAGAAGAGATCGAATTGTTCTTGTTAGTCTATAGTAAGTTATCTATAGTCCTAACAATTTTATACTATTAGTCGTATGTATCTTAGGCTGACGGCATGGACCTTAATTATTAGCTAATTATATTTAATAGTCCTATTATTCCTTGTCTATAGTACTATGTTATGTAGATCTAGCTTATCCTTAATATAGTTTAATCTTTTGCTTAGGGCGTCCGCTGCGCTATTAAGCGTTTCTAGTTAATAGTATATTATAAAGTTAAAATTTGCTAGAAATTCTACTTATTATACCTATTATTAATTAAGCTTCTTTATTGTTATAAAGCTAGTAAGGTTCTTATAGTCTATTTATACCTCTATTTTTAAGTGTACGCTAGTGAGCTAAGCTTTATATTATTTAAAAGTGTTTACTATTCCTAGTAGTTCCTTATTATAAATGTTGTAGTTAAGTTTTACTCCTAAGAACTTTTTTAAATAGAAGAATACTAGTCTCTATTTTTTTTTTTTACTTTATTATAAGAGTATCGCTCCTAGCGCGTAATTTAATACGTCTATTTTTACTCTTATAGGTTTTTTTAGATCGTGTATTTAGAGGAGAGATCCTATAAGAAACTTCCTTTATAGTTTTCTAAATACCTCTAATAGCTTTTTAGTAAGGGGCTATATACTTTCTCATTTTTTTTATAAGATTTATTAATAGTGCGGTGATCATTGAGTAGAAGTTAATAAAACTTAGGAAAGACTAAATGTTTTTTACTAACTTAAAAATTAATTAATTTTAAATAGTAGCTATTTTTTTTAAAAGTCTATAGCTATAACTTCCCTTAAGATAATAAATGTTACGATCCCGAAGGATAGCGCAGGAATGAATCTCTATAGTAGACGAGGTGTCTAGGAAGGGACGCAGGTCGCACGGCACGAGGGCCGTAGGGCAACACGCCAGACCAATATATCACGTGACGACGCTCTGTCTTGGCAAATAAAGCGCTGACATACTAAACAGGCGTATCACGTAATAACGCTCTATCTTGGCGGACAAAGCGCCGACACACCGACGCTCTATAAGGGCCCACAGAGCGACTGCGCTCTGTAGGGAACAATAGAGCACCCAGGGACAAGGGAGGAAACAGACTGGTATATAGTGTAACAATTCTCCTATGTTGTTTCCCTCCTTGTAGTTAACTTACATATCTTCTGTGCGAGTACGTTCTCCTATACAGACTAATAGTTATCTTACTTTATTATAAGATTAGATTATCTAGCCTCGCGCTAAGTGTCGTATTAACTTATACTATTAAATAATCTGTAAAGCACTACGATACCTTACTGCCCTAACCTAGATTAGAATAAGGTATAAGAGCCTTATAACACTTTAACTACCCTACGGTACAATAGCAGGACCTAGTTCGACCACCGTAGCTCCGGCACCTAAGGAAAAGACCCTAGGAGAGATAGTTATTAAACAAGCAGCTTAGATAGCCTAACTACAAGAAATTATCAACTAGATAAGCGAGAAGATAAGCTAATAGGAAAATGCAAAATATTAACTAAAGGTCCTAAAGCCCGAACCCTATTTAGGAAAGGGTTACCTAGGAACGTTCCTAACCTAGATAGAACTATTTATCTATTATAACCTAGGAAAGTTTAATATAGAACAAGACAAGATCCTAGTTACCTATATAAACATGCAAGACAAGGCAGCCGCGTAAGCTAGACTAATAATTAATAATTTTCTCGAGAATAGTAAATTAGAGGATTATAGTTTAGACGCTACTAAAGACGCCTTTAAGGACTAAGAGTCTTTTCGCAAGGCCGTGAAAGGAATATTCAGCACTATTAATAAAGGACATTAAGCCAAAATTCGCCTCCAGCGCCTACGTTAGGAGAAATTGGCAGTACTCTATACACTAGAGTTTAAATAGATTATGGCAGAACTCGAAGGATAGGGAGAAGCCCCACTTATAATTGCCTACTATAATAGACTAAAAGAATTAGTTAAAGACGAATTAGTCCACTAAGGAAAAGTAGACGACCTGGAAGAACTTATCGACAATATAATTAAAGCAGATAATCGCCTGTACGAACGCAAGCTAGAAAAATAGCATAGTACTAGGCTACTTACTAGAAAAGAGAATTAATCCAGGCCCGCAGGAAGAGACTAGGACAGAGATGTTATTATAACTAATAAAGCCTAATAGTACAAAAGGAAGAACGGCAAGGGAAAACAGCCGTATAGACTAAAGAAGAGTTACTAAGGCAAGAATAGCATCTCACAGGAAGAACAAGAACGGAGGTTTAAAGATAAAGCCTGCCTCTAATATAGTAAGCCAGGCCACTTCGCTAAAGACTATAACGATTAGGAGACTAAGGTTAATACGACTAACCTCCTACAAGTGGCTATAGCCACCCTTACGCCGGTAGGAGCTAACAAATTAGATCTCACGTAGGAGATCCTGGAGCTAATAGAAGAGGAAGAGGAACGAAAGACCCTTCCTAAGTACTAGATCTTCTAAAGACTGGCTAACGACACCTACTAGATGTGTAGTAGTGCGCTACATTAATTATCTTAGTGTAAGGCAAAAGTAATCGTCTAAGGGGCACACGCATGGGACGCCTACTGGCTAGCGAAGAAGTTACAGGGGCGCCTAAAGTAATACCTACGCCAGATTACAATACAGGAACGACATAAATACGCCAAGTAGTAGCAATGCACGCGCAAAGGATGCCGATAACACTCTAAGGCTAGAGTTAAGGCCTCTTATTTTCTAAGAGGTTTAGAACACTATAGGTTAAAGCAGAGCCAGTGCAGCGTGCCTAACAATTACCACGAATACTTTTTAGCCTATTAGGCTAAGCATTACAAATAGAATAGCTAGCACTAATGTTTCGACATTACCTGCGAAATACATAGGTAATAGAAGTTCGAGACAGGTTAGTTCCCTTAGGGCTTAAACCCCCGCGACACTAGCACGATAATAAGGAATATATAGCTAGGAAGAGACGCGGACTACTTATTAATTAGGTAAGAATAATATAACCTACAGTGCTTCGCATACCTAAGCCTATAGGAAGAGGTAGCCTCCTTAGATAGCTGTCTAGGGCATAGTGCATTAGCCTAGAACAAATGCCTTACTCTAAATTACCCGCAACATAGGAATTAAGGGGTATATAAATCTAATAGGATTAGAAAGACTTACGCCCTATATTAACAGCAATATAAGTAGCACTAAATTAAGGAAGTCTCTAAGCTATCTAAGGTCTAGGACTAGATTAAGGAAGCCAACGCTGGTTGGCCTAAAACCTTAGATAAAGGGTCTAATAATTTAAAAAACTAGATCGTTACTAAGTAACGAGCCACACTAGTAATAGTGCGATTATTATAGCTTATTAAGTAGACACTCGCCAAGTTAAGAAGCGCTTAATTAAAAACATTACGGTGCATAGATATCGTGTTATAGCACTAATTAACCTAGGGGCAAACGCGTGTCTAATCGCCCCGCAAGTGGTTAAGAAGTATAATATGCCATATTATAATAAGAAAATACCGCTATAAATAGGACTCGCAGACAGGACCTAATTATAAGGATACGGTAACAATTGGCTGCGCCTTAAGACGGCGCCGGTATAAGTTAACATAGAAGGCCTAGAGAGCCAACACGTCTTCACTATCGCGGAGATAGGAGACATCAAAGCCATCGTTAGATACGAATGGCTAGAATAACACAATCCATAGATAAACTAGATTGAACGAACAATCCTTCCTCGGGACCTACTAGCGAAGGCTTAGGCAAGCCCTGGTAGGAGGGAAACTCCCTAACCTTAGGCAAGAAAAAGGAGTTGACTATCTAAGATATAAGAAATATTAGTATGCAAGATAGACAGGATCTTAAAGTAACACCTAGGACAGGTGCACTGTATATAGGTCTAGGAGACTAAGATAGTCTTAGATAACCCTAGTCTGCTAAAAGAATACAAGGAATTCGCAGACCTGTTTAAGGAATATAACAAGACTATCCTACCTAAACACAAGGAATAGGATCACGAGATACCACTAGTAGAAGGAGCTAAGTTATGGCCAGAGCGCCTAAGGCCCCTTACATATAAGTAAGAAAAAGAGTTAAAAGAGCTAATCTAGAAGAACCTGCGCTTAGGGAAATAGCGGCCTAGTTAGAGCCCTATAGCCTTCCCTATACTTTTTATTCGCAAGAAAGATGGCAGGCTACGACTTTATATAGATTATAGATAGCTAAACGCCGTGACGATTAAAAATTGCTACTCGTTACTACTAATAACGGAGCTTATGGATAGACTCCGAGGAGCTAAATACTTCACGAAATTCGACGTCTGGGATGGATTCTATAGGATTCGAATTGCGAAAGAGCATAAGTGGAAAACGGCGTTCTACACACGATATGGCCTTTTTAAGTATATAGTTATGCCTATAGGGCTAACTAACGCACTAGCAACCTTCCAGGAGTTAATTAATTAAGTACTATATAAATACTTAGACGTATTCTGCACGGCGTACCTCGACGATATCTTAATATACTTACACGGAACCTTGGAAGAGCACAAAGAACATGTACGTAAAGTACTACAGAAGTTACAAGAGTATTAATTACTCCTACACCCCAAGAAGTGCGAGTTCCATGTCACTAAGACGGAATATTTGGGATTTGTGATATCCCGAGAAGGTGTTAAGATGGACCCGAAGAAGATCGCGATAATAGAAGAATAATTACTACTATAATTAGTAAAAGATATTTAGTCTTTCTTAGGCTTTACCAACTTCTATCGCAAATTTATTAGGAACTACTTAAAGGTCACCGCTCTACTAATAGAACTTACGAAGATAGGAAAATGGTAACCTCTATAAGAAGCAGAGAAGGAAGCTTTTGAATAACTAAAGCGCCTATTCCTAACGGCACCCCTACTATAGATATACGACCCGGAGCGACGACATCGCATCTACACAGACACATTAGATTATGCGCTAGGGGCCGTCCTATTGTAAGAATACGACGACGGCAAGTAGAGACCCGTCTTCTACTACGCACGTAAACTCTTAGGGGTAGAGCTTAACTACAAAATCTATAATAAGAAACTACTAGCTATTATTAACTATTTTAAGTAATAAGAAGCGTAGCTTAAGGGAGCTAAATATTAGATAGAGGTGTTCTCTAATTACCTTAATCTAACACGCTTCACAACGACCAAGAAGCTTAATCAACGATAGGCTAGATGGTCTAAATAGATAGCGGAATTCGACTTCTATATTACGCATTTGCTAGGAAATGCAAATGCTACGGCAGATGTACTTAGTAGACGATCGGACCTCGTGGAAGAAGACGATGGAGGTAACCATGTTATAATCTTAACCTACGCAAAGGACAGGACCCTTTGCTATAATAAAACATAGCTCGCGCCAGCACTAAAGGTGCGACGCGTAGACTTTACTTATTATAGACTAGTCGTGGATAGGATACGGGATTACGATAGGCTCACGAACGAGAATTGCCAAGCGTATAACCTCTACTAAGCCACGAAATTAACGGCACGGGACTATTAAAACCGTATCTAGATTAGTAAGTAGATAGCTCCGCTACTAATTAAAAAACTATATAAGGACAGGGATTAGGGATACCTAGGGATTGCCAAAACGACGCGTTGAATCGCGAACAAATATGCTATCCCTAGGCTACGCTAGGTAGTATAGAAGGTTTTAGGCAACTGCTTGGCCTGTCACTAGAATAAGCCTAAGAGACATAAGCCCTATGGCCTCTTACAGCCACTATAGCCACCCCTAAGACCATGGTCAAGCGTGACTATAGACTTTATCGTGAAGTTACTAGTATTACTAGCACCAGGGAACAAGGATCCCTACGACTTAATTTTAGTTATAATCTATTAACTTACTAAAGAGTCAAGGTTTGTGCTAATTAGGGAAGCTATATTAGCAGAAGAACTAGCCTACGTGGTAAAACGAGAACTAATATTACAGGTTAGACGACCTAACAAGTTTATTTCAAACAGGGCCAAGATATTCACATCGTTATACTAGACCACGTTTATAGCTAAATTAGGGATTAAGCACAAGCTCACGACAAGCTTCTATCCTAAAATAGATAGCTAAACTAAGCAAATAAACTAAACATTAAAATAGTATTTCTAGATATATATAAATAAGCTTTAAGACAACTAGGTTAAGCTGTTGCCAATGGCCCAGCTGGCATACAATAGCGCAAGATCGGCGACTACGGGGTACTCGCCATATTACGCCAACCATGGATGTGAGCCAACGACTCACCAGGATCCATTAGACATCTAGAGCATTGCGAAGAACGCAGCCAACAAGACTAAACTTATGCAGGACCTATATAAAACACTACATAAGAATATCGCGCGACGTAATAAATAAATAGCGCGATAAGCAAATAAGAAAAAAATTATAAGACTAACCTTTAAGGAGGGGGATAGAGTCCTCCTCTTATAAAAAAATCTTAAGATAACGAGACTAAGTAAAAAACTAGATAACTTTTAAAAAGGACTATTCGAAATCCAGGAAGTTAGAGGCCCAGTTAATTTTAAACTACGGTTACCTATAGATACACGTATACACCTAGTTTTCCACAAATCGCTGCTGGAACCAGCACCACCGGACGCCGAACTAGAGACCTAACTCGAACTCGAGGACGAGGAGTACGAGGTCGAAGCAATTAGGGATCTACGGAAAATCGGACGTTAGTACAGGTACCTAGTGAAATGGGAAGGATGGCCAGAGGACCACAATACATGGGAACCAGTACAAAACCTCACGAACTGCAGGACAGCGCTGGAGAGGTTCCACGAAAAGCATCCAGAAGTCCCGCGGCCGGATCCGCAAGAAACTCAGAGAAGTTAAAGGGTACGGAGGGATTAAAGGAAGCAAATAAATCAGCCTGTGACCAGCCTACAGGCGGGGGCGATAAAACGATAGGAGGAGCGATCGTACCCCCAGGAATTGGCTCTAGGAGCCCCGCGGCACGTTCCAACTCTTCCAACTCCATAGTTAAGGCAATATCTTCAAGCACACGCCTCCGCTCTTCTTCCTCAATCTCAAGAAGCTCCCGCTCCGCGCGGGCAAGTTCTTCTTAGGCCCGCAGAAAGGCAATACGAGCCTGCCTCTTACGCTGCTCAAGCTCGCGACGCTCCGTGTTTATTAACACAAGGTCGCAACGAGCTTTTGCCTGAATACAGAAAGCACAGAAACCCGTCTAAATCTCCACAACACACTTTAAACCCTTCTTCTTACAACGCCTACAAGGAGAAGGCATCTCTACGTTCGCAGCAAGAATAGTAGCCACACGATCGTGATGTCGCTGCGTGGACGCAGGTTTCGAAGCTTTTGGCATGGTCAGGGAGGCTAGGGAAATCCGAGAGGATAACCACTTACGACAAGGGCGGGGACGGGCGACCTTATATAGGCGCTACGGCGCTAACCCCGGGCGACGCCGCGACAACCGAAACACAAAGATATCGGGACGATACCTTTAAGAGGGGGGATAGTGTTACGATCCCGAAGGATAGCGCAGGAATAAATCTCTATAGTGGACGAGGTGTCCAGGAAGGGACGCAGGTCGCACGGCACGAGGGCCGTAGGGCAACACGCCGGACCAATATATCACGTAACGACGCTCTGTCTTGGCAGACAAAGCGCCAACATACCGAACGGGCGTATCACGTGATAACGCTCTGTCTTAGCGGACAGAGCGCCAACACACCGACGCTCTGTAAGGGCCCACAGAGCGACTGCGCTCTGTGGGGAACGACAGAACACCCAGGGACAAGGGAGGAAACAGACTGGTATATAGTGTAACGATTCTCCTATGTTATTTCCCTCCTTGTAGTCAACTCACATATCTTCTGTGCGAGTACGTTCTCCTATATAAACTAATAGTTATCTTACTTTGTTATAAGATTAGATTGTCTAGCCTCGCGCTAAGTGTCGCATTAACTTATACTACTAAATAATCCGTGAAGCACCACGATACCTTACCGCCCTAACCCGGATCGGAACAAGGTGTGAGAGCCTCATAACAATAAATCTTAAATACTTTATTTTTATAACGTAAAACTCACATTTTTCTAGGTAAAAAAGTAATTAATACTTTTTTATTTTTATAAGTACTTTCTTTACGTGTTCTACATGCTCCTTAAGCGTCCTAGTAGAATAGATAAGTACGTTATAAAGTTAAGCTATATAAAATATATTTAGGTATTTATATAGCACTTTATTAATTAGTATCTAAAATGTCGTAGGCGTGTTTATTAGTCTAAAGGGCATTACTTAGTACTTATATAAGCTATATTAAATCTTAAACGTAGTCTTCTACTCGTGTCCCTTAACTATTTATATATAGTAATAACTATTACGTATATTAAACTTCGTAAACTACTTAGCTTTCTAGAGTCTATCTATTAGCTTTATAATTAAGAGTAGTACGTACTAGTTATTAATTATAGCTTTATTAAGCTATGTATAGTTTATATAAAGTCGTAGCTTACCATTCTTCTTAGGTACCTAAAGTATAGGGAAAGCCGCTAGGCTTGAACTTTCTTAAATATACTATTTTGCTAGGTTCTTTTTTAAGTAATCCTATACTTCTTTTTATTAGTCTACTAATATTAATTATAGTTATTTTAGGCGTAGCTTCGTACCCTTCGCTAAAAGTATCTCGTAATTTTATTTTTAGTATTTTAGTAGTTTTTCTCCTTTAATTTCTTTAAAGAGTTCTACATACTTTTAGTATTTTAGTAAAATATTATTAGCTTTTGCCGTTACTATAAGGCCTAAGTATTAAACCTAAATTAGTCTTACTTAGCCTAGATTCCCTTTTATAACTCTCGCGATTTTAGTAGCTAAAAATTATTTAGTTTATCTTTTAATCTGGCCTACTAGGGCATCTAGGTTTAATAGCTATACTTTTTATATTTTTTATATATTAATAACTTTTAGCGTAGATTTTTTGCTAAATAGCGTTTTCTTCTGCTAGTTAATAACAGGATTATATTTAAGAAGCTAATTATAACTAATAATTACGTTTAAGCTTTTAAGATCTATTATTATAAAGCTATATTAGCTCTAGAATTTATTTAGACTAATAGGTAATAGCATTACTTTAAGGCGTAACTAGCCTTTATTATATCCTTAGGATAACGCCCTATCTGCTATTTCTACCTATACTAGTGTTTCTTTATTTTTATAAGACAGATTATTGAATCAAGGTCCCTCTGGTAGCATGACTACCATGGATAACCGAGTAGGAGGAGGGACAAGGCGGGGTGGCTGCAACGTATTGTATTGACTCCCCTGTTATGTTATTCCTCTTCCGTGTAAACAGTAACGAGGACGCTATAGTCAGCCGTGCCTCCCTCACATAGTAGGCACTACGGCCCTTCCTTCCACTAACCTAGAATAAACCTACATATTCTCAACACTCCCCCTCAAGACAGGTCTGGTCTATAGACAACTCCGAGTTAGTTCTTAAATCTCTTAAATGCGACTTGCTGTAATGGCTTTATTATTTTATTAGTAACTATATTAGTAGTTAGCACGTAAGCTACCTTAAGTTTACCTTATTCTGCTATGTCCCGGACAAAGTAATAATAAACGTCGATGTGTTTCGATCTTTCGTGGAGGTGAGGGTTCTTTGTAAGTGCGATGGCGCCCTAGTTGTCTCCTAACATCTAAACCTTGTTAGTGTCTTTTCTAATATACTTTAGGAATCTAAGATCCCTAAATACTTAGGTAATCTACTAGCCTTGCTTGCAGCATGTTAAAAGTATAATATATTTAGACTTGTAGCTTAATGTTGCAACCGATCGTTGCTTCTTACTTAACTATGAGATTAGACCTCTATAGAACATCGCAGTGCTGCCTAAGACGCTTTTTTAGTCTATAGTATCGCTTGCCTAGTTAGCGTTTAAGTAGACGATAAACTGTAAGTGTGCTCCCCCTAGTCCGTAGCGTAGTTGTATTATAACTATTAACCTTAGGTACCGCAGTAGGTTCTTTAATGCATGGCTATAGTGTTCTGCTAGATCGCTCATGTATTGGCTTAGCTTTCTAAGGGTGAATGCAATATCTGGACGTGTAAGTACTATGGCGAACATTAGACTTCCGATTCCTTGCTGGTACTCCGTTGTGTTAATCTAATTGTCGTTGTCTGTAGCTAGTCTAAATAAAGTGTAATTAGTAGATAGGATTTTCTTATCCTTGTACTTCTTACTTAATATTCTAAACTTGTTAAGTACTGCGCGCAGATATTACTCTTAGTTAAAAAAAATTATGCGGTGCTTTCTATCTCTTGTAACTCGCACTCTAAGGACCTTATGTACCTCCCCCAGGTTCTTGGCGTTAAATCGTCTAGAAAGCTTCTTCCAGAACCACTTAGTTTGGGATTGCTCCTTTGCCGCTATAAGAACGTCGTCAACGTAGACTAGGATTTGAATATTTCTCTCCTTATAGACAAACATGCAAGGGTCTGTAAGGCTTTACATAAACCCCTATACAAAAAGCTCTTTCTTTATTAATAGGTTCTAGTCGCGAGTAGCCTGTTTTAGTCCATATAGGCTTCGAAGCACTTTTAAAATATATCCTTTCTTAACACGAACTCCTTTAGGTTGCTTAAGGAGAATCTATTCTTTAAGGTAAGATTTAGTGAACGTATTCTTAATATTATAATAAAAACATTCCAAGTCTTTTGCTGCGACAGTGGCCAGGAATAGACGCAAGGTATTTATGCGGATAGTAGGTGCAAAGGTCTTATTATAGTCGATTCCATGTACTTAGGTGAAACCACGTGCCACCAGGCGCGCTTTAAATCGTTTAACTATCCCGTCTAGCTTAGTTTTGATTATAAAAACCTACTTTAAATTAACTATATTAGCGTCTTTTAGCCGTAAAACTTCTTCTTAGGTTCTGTTTTCTATTAGCGAGATTATCTCCTCCAGCACTATTGCTTTCCATCAATTTCCGTACTTTAGGTCGTTTATAGCTTGTTAATATGTCTGGGGGATTAGAATTCCTGCAATCTTAGTTACTAAAAAGGCTTTCTTAAAGATCTAGGCTTCTCCGTCTATTTCTTTGTTTGTAAAATTAACTTATGCTAGCATGGCTTTAATAATCTTGCGGAGTCTTTTATCCTTAGTAGTGTCTCCTCTAGATCTCTTGCGTTTAGACTGTCTTATAAAGTATCTTAGAGCTTCTAGCAAGGATTAAGCTAGTTCCTTAGGTTCTTCGGTCGTTAGATCTAGTACTCGCTTATCTTGTAAGATAGTGGTAGGAGGAGCGATAGTTAGCTTCCTTAGTCTTCCTCTTCCACGCTTAATTAGCTTGGGAGTTAGTTCTACTTATTCCGCAAGAGGTGGTTCTATCTCGTTTACAGTTAATAGTTCTATCTATTCTATAGTAGCTTGTTCCATAGGATCTGCAAAAGTCGGTTCTACAAGAGTTGGTTCTACAGGAGTTGGTTCTGCAGGAGTCAGTTCTACAGGAGTTAGTTTTACAGGAGTTGGTTAAGCGCGAGCTAGTTAAGTAGGATCTAGTTAAGTAATAGTTATTTTAGTAAGAGTAGGATCTTTCCTTAGTCTTCTTCTTAGTTTTTAGTCTAGCATAGTATTTGGCGTTCCCTGTGATCTAGCTAGAATGTTCCGCAACCGTAGTTCGACTCTCCCTCTAGGTATGTATTTGTCTACTAACATACGACTTAATCTTAAGGTATATCCTAGTTCTAGCGAGTAGAACTTAAACTACTTGTTTATTATCTTAGAATATCCTATGAATACTCTAACTCTGCCGCGGTCCATAAGCTTGTCGTGTTGTTAATCTGCTAGAATTATCTTAGGGTGGATGTAGGAGTAGCACTTGCTCCCCTATACACGAATATAATTAATAGATAGCGTCTTTCCTATAAAAGTCTCTTTAGGGCTAACTTGCTTACTATTAATTATAGGTCCTGTATTAGTGCGGTTTCGCATATACGTGTTAGCTTCTATAGCTTTGTCCTGGAATTTAATTAGTAAACTAGCGTCCTTAAGCATTGCTCTTATGTCAGTTTCTGTAGTTTAGATATTCCGCTTAGCTAGTCTATTCTAATGTGATAATGCAATTATAGTAGGCTACAGTTTAACTCCTTATATAATTCTCTATTCCTTAACTTATTGTAAGAGTTCTGGAGCGTTGTTAGTCCTAATAGCTTTAACTTTCTTATTAGTCTAATGTTTAACAAAGGTCTTTTAGACTCTAAGTTCCTTTTGTGCGTCTCCCTTTTACTTTATTGGGATAACCTAGTTCTTCCGCGTGTAGCTATTAATAATAAGGAGAAACTATCGGTTGCCTCGCAGAGATATTAGAAAGGGTCCTGCAACGTCGAACTATACTAGGGCTAGCTTCTTAGCTTTGTAATCTCGTAGCTAATTAGAGATACTATTCCTTATCTTTGTTAAGGCGCAGACTTCGCAGATTTCTTTCTTTACTAGGACTCGAATCTTCTTCTAGAGAGTTGTGACTTCGTGGAGTTTAGCAATCTTTGCGGGTCCCAGGTGTGTAAAGCGTCTGTGGTACAGCAAGTATCTCTCCTTTTTACTAGCCTCGAGTTCGGAATTAGCTGGTGTGTGAAGGACTTCTGTATCTGGGGCTAGTGCATAGCGTTCTGTGCCTGGAAATGCTGTCTCTTTGTATCTATCTGCAATGTGTGATACTACGTAGAGGCTATCGTCTATAGTTGCTTTAATAATCGTCTTCTTCCCCAATTTGAAGGATAGTGTGTAGGAATTAAAACGACCCTTTAGGCCTACTGCACAAATTCGTCTCCCTAATAGTAAATTAACCCTAAGGTTAGGTACTAGCAGTACATCTAAAAGCTATATTAAAGATCTATTTTTATAAACTATTTAGGCTTCTCCTTTCTAGTCTGCGTGTAATTCTCCCCCTTTAACCTAAACGAGTCTCCGCTTGATCTTAATTATTCGTCTAAACAGCGAGGATTGGTCAGATATGTGTGAGGAGGCGCCAGTGTCGCCAGCCCAGGTGGATAGAGAGGCCTTACTAAGGATGTCTTTAAAGAGACGACATGTCTTAATTTCCTTGTCTTCTAAGTCTAAGGTATTAGTTAATATCTCTAGCTCTAACTCTAACCTAACTTCTTTAGCTCTATATGCTTTGCTAGTCTTGTTATTAAGTTTCCCGGGCTTGACAAGTAGCTTAGGCAGCTTTATAAAGGACTTCTTCTTCTTCTTCTTTTCCCTCTTAGCTTTGTATTCTCTTAGGAGCTTTCGAGCCTTCACTAGTTTTAAATAGTCTCGAATATAGTAAGGTTTGTTATAGAGGTAGCACTTAATAACAGGCGTAGGACTTAGTTTAGAGTTTAGTAATAGGTCCCTACTGCCTCGTTTATGCGGCGGAATATACTTATAGGCTTTCTTAAATGCTAGAAGAGCTTGCTCGTTAGCGTCTTGCTAGTCTTGGACCTCCTTCTCTTCCAGGAACTTAAGCTTTTATTTAATAGTAAGGTTAAGCTAGGCGTTTAAGGTGTTAATTATAGTCCTAAACCTTGTTAGAAGTAATCTTATAAGGATAAGTAGTAGTGCTAAGTCTTTATAGGCTCTATTAGTGTCAGCGTCTACTAATACGAGCTTACGTTAGTAATCCTTTAGCTTTTCCTATAATCTAATAATCGTGCTCTTAGAATCGAATGTAAATATCTAGATCCTAGTTATGTACATGTTAGTAGCTATAGCGTTAGTTTAGGTGTACTTCTTACGTAAGTAAGACTAGAACTAGAAGATAGTGTCGTACTTGTTAATAAGGGCCTAGTTATTATCGCTAAGGGATCTAAATAGGAGGTTAATTACGATAGCTTTGTCCTCTAGGTACTTATCTCTCTTGTTAATATTAATGCGGGCCTTAGCAGTCTTATCTGCGATATCTAGTCCTTTTATAGTATCTAATAGATCTCTAGTTATAGCAATTTTGCAGTGTTCCTCTAGGCTTTTTTTACACACGTAGAAGACTCTCTTTCCTCTTAGCTTAATTTTGTTCCGGCGGAACCAAGCATTATAATTCTTAGCTATAAGCTTAGGAATCTTTTATTCTTCCCTCTCTTTAGCTATCGTGTGTGTTTAGGTGTGACGAGGCTCACACGTGCTAGTTGCAGGCGGTGGAGGCGATGCGGACGGCAAGGCAGGCGAGGTAGGCAGGCGGTGCTAGCAGTGCTAACGATGCTAGCGATGTAGGCGATGCGGGCGATATTTGCGAATAATATGCTGCAGGTAGGGCAGTTGTTGTCGGTTCTTAGGCGTAAAGAAGATAAGTAGATATATTGCGTGTTAACCGCGTTGCACATGGCTTCTAGTAATTATGTTTAATTCCTGCTCGAATCTAAGTCCTCGCGACTCTAGTGGGTGTTTAATTTCTTTCGCGAATTATAGCTAGGTCCTTCGCGACCTTAGTAGTAATTTAATTCTTTCTTAAATCTAAGTCCTGCGCGATTCTGGTAGGATTAAAATAATAACGTTAGTTTTAGCAACCGGGCTTATAACCTATTAAATTAAGGTCCCTCTAGTAGCATGACTACTATGGATAACCGAGTAGGAGGAGGGATAAGGCAAGGTGGCTATAACGTATTATATTAACTCCCTTGTTATGTTATTCCTCTTCCGTGTAAACAGTAACGAGGACGCTATAGTCAGCCGTGCCTCCCTTACATAGTAGGCACTACGGCCCTTCCTTCCACCAACTTGGAATGAACCCACATATTCTCAACACAGATTATATTTTTCTACTATTTTAGGAGATATTAGAAATCTAGTCACTAAAGGGTCTATTAGCGCTGTTACTTAGTAACTGCTAATTATAACTTCTTTAGTTAGTTATAAGGTTATTTATGCCTATTTCTACCCTCCTTACCTTTATGGTCGCGACTTTACTAGTAAGGTCTTTTATCTAGTGGCGTCTTAGTTTTCTAATTCGTTATTAGCCTGCTTAGCAAGGTCCTAAGAAGCCTTTACTTCCTTAGTCTAGATTCGTGTAGCTTCTTTTATGCTAGTGTTAGTTTTAGTCTTTTTTTATTACTTTTAATAAAGCACTTTATTAGTGCTCTTAGTATTCTTAATTTATAAGACCTTTTCTTTTTTTTTGAGTTCCTCGTATTGTCTGCATCCTGTAACTAAACACTCCTTAGATTTTAGATCTTAATATAGTAGTATTGTTTCTAATACAACTATTTGTTTTTTTTAATATAGGTATGCTAGGCAATCCTTACTATAATCTAGCTATTTAATTTACTATAGGTAGTCGGGACTCGTGCCCTCTATCTATTAGTTTTTTATAATTACTATTAATCCTAAGTATATACCTTTAGGGTACTAGCTTATAGCTACTTTATGTGCTTTATGCATTTAGTATTTATTATTAAAGTACTTTTACTATCCTAATTCTTTATAGTATCGTGGCTATTTATTAGGGAATTATTTATAGTAGTTTATTATTAGTTCCTAATTATTAATAAGCTTATAGTTAAGCTTTTTTAGTAATATTACTACTTATGCCTTTCTTATCTAATATAGTTAGCAGTCCTTTTTATTGCAAAGGAACTAGGCTACCCTCTTATATTATTTTTAAATCTTAATCTACTATCCTAGTACTAGTATATTTCCTTAGTACTTTATAGTAAACTTATAGATTATTATAAGTTTTAGCCCTTTAAGTTTAATCTTTTGCGTGTATTCCTAGGATATACATATCTAGCTATTATATATCTAGCACTTTCCTTTTAATAGCTAGAGAAGACCTTATACTCTAGTACTATCTTTTATTCTATTTCTTTTATAGTCTCTAGAACCTTAAATTCTATATTAAAGACTTTATTTTTATCTATACTTAGTAGTATAGGTATTCGTGCCTATAGCGTATCTATTACTATTTAAATTATCTAAGCTTTCTTGCTTTGTCCTTTATTATTCTTTAAGTAATCTCTTTAAAAGTGACCCTATTCTTTATATCCTAAGCTCGCTTTTTTGTTAAAGTATTATTTTTACTTTTAGTTAGATAGTTTATTATTATAGCCCTTTTACTACTTCCTTAGTTTCTGTTCTTAAGTTTTATTAGTTATTATAATATTGCTATCGCTGTTCTTTCGTGGTTTCTAGCTATTTTTAATATTAGGTTAGATATAGGTACCTTTTTGCTTTTCTAACTATTATTTATATAGTTAATTATTAATTTATATAGCTAGCTTTACAAGTTTCTCTAGGTTATCTACCTTATTATAGTAGGTAAGCTTGTCTTTAACGCTTTCTTTTAGCCCGTTATAGTGAACTACTTAAAGTAGGGCGTTGTTTTAATTAACTTTAGCTTATAGGTGTCTAAACTTAGCTATATAGACAGTAGCTAATTTAGTTTATTTAAGCCTTTATATCTTGCGTTTAGCTCATTATTATCCTTTTTAAATATAATTTAGATCTATTTCTTAAAAGATGCCTAGTCCTTAAACACCTTCTTAGTTCTATTATTATATTCTAAGATGTTATTTTCGTTTTCTAGGTAATTCTTAATAAGGTATAAAAGATACTTAGCTACCTTACCTTTTATATATCTACCTGCTACTAGGATTTTAGACTGCTTAGTCCTAAAACTATTTTTATTATATTAGTAATATAGTTCTATATTTATAAAAGTTGCTTTAACTCCTTCTTATTTATCTTTATAGATTTTAGGGACCTTAAAGGTGTTAGGTTCCATCCAGGATAGCTGGTCCTAAATGGGCTAAGGTTGGTTCTCGGGCAGGAGTACTAGGTAGGACGGGAGAGGGTGTAGTGATAGCTTGCGCTTGTCACTGGGGTGTTAGTATCGAAGGTGTGTACAGCACAATCAAATTAATAAGGTTACTTAGTCAGATCTAAACAATAGATTAATAAACAGGTTAAACATAAATGCCTTAAGGGTATTCGTGTGGGTTTATATACAAGAGGGGTAAACCTTACCGTCTATCTCTCTTTCTACCGTCCCTAGATTCCGATGGATGGTCGCGCCGTCCGTGGATGGTACACCTTCCATAATCTTAGCAGGATGGTATGTCTTGGCTAGATGGTACATCACGTGACCTCGGTTACGCGACCCCGCCGAGTGTTACTTCCACTGAGGCTCGTTGGTCCTCCGCGTTCCATACATATTCAGATCCTAACAAAAGGATATCCTTTTTATAGTTATAATAATTAAAATGTAAGCTATTAGCTTAGCTAATTACCTCTTAAGCTACTATATCTTATTAGCTTAATTAGTAAGTAATATTATTAAGTTTATAGTAGGCCTAAAAGCACTACTTCCTATTAGGATCCTTACGCTAGTAGTGTTTAAAAGTATTATTATATTATCTTAGACCTTTAGGTAGTTAAAGTGTTATAAGGGACTATATGTACCTAAGCCTATTCTAGGTAAAGGGAGGATAGGCTAAGGGCAAAGCACCTTATTAATATTTAGTAGTTAAAAGCTAGGGATATTAATAAGGTTAGATATAAATAATTTAATTTTATAACGAACTGTAGAATAGCTAACTAAGATATTTACTAATCTATTATAGGAGATATACTCGTAGTATTAGGAGAGTTAACTACGAGGAGTAGGAAAGGTACAAAGAAATTATTAGACTATATACCCTCTATCCTAGTCCTCGCTGTTATTAGAATTATTATTATAGTCCTGCTAAGACTCTATAGTCCCTGGGGCTACGGTAGTCCCTAGGGACTTTCGCTTACGCGGGACTACGTCACGTGATTGCTGACCTAAGCTGTCCCGCGCCTCTGTGTGTTCCTCCGACGCAGTTATTCCGCTAACAATAACTCTCTTGGCGTAATTGTCTGGTTCTTTTGTTCCTGTGGGATTCGTAATCGTAATACTAAATAGTTCTTACAATAATAAGAAATAACCTTTATAAAAGAGGGGAGCTTTAGAAGCAAACTAAAAATAAGAAGAAAAAAGAAACTAAGTATGAACAGTATTTTTAGTTATTAAAGAAATAATAAAATCCTCCTTAATAATATTTAGGTCTTCATCTATACTATTTAATATACTACTAAAATTAAAAAAGCTATTATCCTTCTTACTTAGGCGTTTTCTAATTATAATAGCCTAAAGTTGGTAGCGCAAGCCTTAGTAGGCGTAAGTAAGCTTATTAGCTCTTGCGAGTATATTATTTATTACCTAAAAACTATCTATTATAGTATCCTTATCTACTACTATAAACTTACTAAAAAGCTATATACTGTTAGCCTTAAAAAATAGCTTTAGTATTTAAAAGGCACTTATAAAAGGGTTCTTATAGTCTTAATAGAATATTTTAAAGTTAGTATTATAGACTTAAAGAATGTTAAAAGTCTTTTTAACTATAATAGTAATATACTTTAAAAGCTAAATAGCTTTTAAAAAAAGTAATAAGGCCTAAAGTAGTAGTAATCTTACTCTTATAGGAGGTATAGTAATTAATAATAATAACTTCATAAGTAGAACAGAACGCGTTAAAATTAATAAAAAGGCCTTCTACTTTTAGCTACTTTTTAAAATTTTGTTTATAAAGTAGTTTATACTAGTAATTACGATATTAGTAAACTCTTTATAGTTAAGTTTATTAAGGGTAGACTAAATTTAGGTAGGGGAAGAAGTTAGTAAAGTATACCCTAAAGTTATCTAAAAAATTTAGACTAAAGTATACTTATATAGTATAGCTAGTAAGCTTATAGGTATAGCACTTCTTACAGGATACTATCTTGCCCACTAGTACCTACTAACAAACGCGTTTATAAGTAATATAATTAATATACTAGCGCTTAATCGTCGCGCTAGCAAGATTAGGCTTTAAAAGCTAAGCTTATTAAGTTAGCGAGTGCGCACACCTAGGCTAATAAAAAACTAAAAAGAAGGTTAGAAAAGTAAGGAGGTAAGTTGAAAAGTAAGGAAAAGTTAAAAAAAAAAGTTAAAAAAAAAAGTAGAAAAATATATCTAGAACTTACTTTATAAGCTTCAGAAGAACTAAACGTTTTAATAAACTAGTTATAAAGAATTACGTTAGCGTTAAAAATAGTAGTTTTAATTTTAAAATGCTTAGTTTTATTAAGTTAGTAGTTAAATAATTATAATAGGGATAGGGCTTTCTTTATTTTATTATTAAAAATAATAGTACGCCTTTAGTACTTTAAAGTTTTTACTATATAAGTATTACGCGAAGGGCTAGCTATCTTATTAAAATTAGTAGAAGAATTAGATTATAAAGTTAGAAAATATTAAGATCTGTTAAGATCTAATATAACATATGGCGGGACATCGGCACTTATCTGTGCGCCCAAGTCTAGATTCCTGACTTAGCCGCGAATCACGTGACAAGTCATGCATCCTAAAAATATCAGAAGTCCTAGAACTATCTTAGCATTAAGGACTGTAGAATAAACTAGGACTCTGGAATCTATAGGGCAGAACTTATATATATAAACGTTAAAGATAGACCTTCTATCCATATGTTTAATCTTATTTATAAATCTATTATTTAAATTATACTTAAGTATTATTAATTCGTTCGTGATCGCGTATTACTTTTAATATTAATATCCTATTAATACGTGTAAGCTATTAATAAACTCTTTCTTACCTTACTAGTACTCTTGCCCGAGAACCAACCTTAGTCCTATAGGGATCAGCTATCCCTTAGGGACTTAACAGAAAAGACTAGGCTAAAAGTAAGACGTTATAGTATACGAAGTTGAGATAAGAGAAGAGAAAGTATGGAAAAGTAAGATTTAAAAGCTAGGCAAGAAGTAATTTTATATATATAATAATAAGTAAATAAACTAGTGCGAATACACTACTATAGTAACAACTTATAGTAAGAATATAAAATTAGACACGTAAAAATAAAACTAGTAAAAGGTTTATAATTATAAATGAATTATAAGTAAATAATAAAATACTCGCAAAGCTCTATCGTAACATAAGACACGAAGATTTTTCGTTACCCTTAATAAAGGGAAGGGAGGTATATAATAGGCTACGCTTATATATTACCTTAAATTATTAACCCTTAGTTATGCAAATCCTAGATATATAAGTTTAATATCTAAAGCTTAACTTTAGACTCTTTATTAAATTTATAAATATTCTTCTAGTATCTTTGGCTCCTTAAGTACTTAGCCCCTTACAGTATTTAATTAAAACTTAGTATGTATATAATATAAACAAAAACGCCCTCCCACTCTGTATTATTTTTATATAAAGAGAATTATTAATAGGCCTCAATATTAGAGTAAGGCTATAAGTCAAGTAATGTAGAATAGTGGCTATAAGTAAGTGTTACTAAATAGTTATATATATACTAACTAATTTGCCTTTGACCGAGTTCTTATTTATTAGACTAACTCTATAAATGTATAATTAAGTTAAATAGATAATCTTAATCTTTAATATTATTAGATTTTTATTATAGCGTTAGACTTTAATTAATCAAATAGTGAAATTAGTCTAGTATAGCTATAGGAGGTGTTTATTAGCTTTTAGAATTAAAAGCTAAATGGTTATGTATCTTAAATCACTGTAGATTTTATTAATTATTATAATTATAATAAAATCCCCCTAGGTATCTATTTACCATACTTAATTTATAATTTACAGTCTCTAAATGTCTACGTGTTAAAGTCGCTATTAACTACGTATTTAAATAAGCTATTAGCCTTAATTATTAAGAGAGGCTTCTTTTGTCTGTTCTAAAAAATCTAGGTTAACACTATAAGATAGCTATTAATACTTTAGGCCTTTAAAGTTACTAGTATTTCCCCCTAGATCTAATAACTATCCTTAAGTAATTTAATTAAAATTAGTGTTAGGATCTAATATAACGCATGGCAAGATATTTGCACTTATCTATGCACCCTAGCCAGGATTTCTAACTTAGTTACGAATTACGTAATAAGTCACGCGTCCCAGATATATTAAAAGTCATAAAAGTATTTTAGCACATAGGAATCTGGGATAAATAGAGCTCTAGGATTTATACTACGGGACTTATATATAGGGAAATGAAGATAGACTTCTATCTTTATATTTAATCTATTTATTAATTTATTATCTAGACTTAATTTAGGCATCCTTATTAATTCGGTATTTTATAATTTTAATACTAACGTCCTAGTAATAAGTGTATACTATCACTATCTATTCCTTGTCTTACTAGTACTCTTGTCCGAGAACTAACTATTAACTCTCTAAGACTAGCTATCTTATTAGGTTTTAATCAGCTACGTAAGTAATAATTATAAAAAAGTTTAACCTTAGTACTTAGTGCATTAAATTAGCGTAAAATAAAGTAACGTTTACGCTTTACTATTAAGAATCTAGTAAGTAAGGAGTCGCGCAAGCTTAGATAAATAATACAGTTAGTATTTATATAAAAGTAACTTTTTGTTAAGATCCCAAAGAGGTAGCTATTCTCTAAGGGATCTTAACATCTTAAACACCCTCAACATGAGTACTACTAGGACCCCTACCTCTTCCATGGCTTCGGACAACCACGTCACCCCTATGGGGGATGGCAAGAACAAGGCACACAAACCTGACTTATATGACGGCAATCGTACTCTCCTTGACACCTGGCTCTTACAGCTAGACCTCTACTTCTTCAACTAAAACTAAGACCTCGAAGATAAGAAGAAAGTCATCTTTACTATAACCTATATGCAAGGAAGCGCTAAAGAATAAATCTATCCCTACCTAGTTAAGTATTTAGACATGGATCACGACAACGAGAACGAGGAGTACATTAATAAACACGCTAATGCGATTAACATTATTAAAGACTATAATAACTTTAAGATATGCCTTTAACAAATATTTAAGATCGCCAACAAGACAGCCATCGCTGAACGTGCGATCTAAACAGTTCGCCAACACTAATCTATAGCCAAATACACAGCCGAGTTTTGCAAGTACGCCGTATAACTTAATTAGGAGGATAAATCTCTTAAGACAATGTATAAATAAGGCCTTAAACGTAATATGCGTAAAGAACTCCTACGCAGCGGCGTAAAAATAGAGACTTTAGAAGAATTATACAAAGAGACTATTCGTATTAATAGGGAATAGTTCGCCTTGCAGGAAGAATTCCGCAGGAATCTAAGGAACGCCAGTTTTAGACAACAGGCACCTGTAGTCTACAGGGCGCTACCAAAAACACCTTAACGCTAGCAACGTAACTATTACGGACCCTAACTAATAGAAGATGTCTAGTTTAATAACCTAGAAAAGGGAACAGGAAAGGTTACAGGCTTCTAAAAGCCTAACTAACGTATCTTAGATAGAACCTAACGACAGGGGACCAAGACGCGTAAATATTTTATATATGGCAAACCGGGCCACATAGCCAGGAACTGCAGATCTAAGAACAAGATCACTAGGCAACTAAACGTACTAATTGTTAATAAAGAAATAACTGACAAAGAATAGCAAGTAATAAACGCTATTAAACAAGTTGATATCTACGACGAAGAATTAGAACAATTAGAGTTACCTAACTTATAACTCTACGAGGATGCATATAAAAGTTTAGATAAGAAAGAGAAGGAGCTAACACCTTAATCTCCTACACTTTACCTTAGCTAGAGCAAACCTGTTACTAGTAAGACAACGAATGTTTTCGACTTCTTAGAAAGACACTAACTAAGGGAAGGAGACTTTAGGTTTATAGTAATAGAATAATAAGACTATATAGCCGCATTTTACCACGCCTACTAACCCAATCTGGTTAGCAAGGCAGCATGTGAAATAGTAGACTATCGCTATACTCACGAAGACCCTAAAAAGAAGTACCTAAATAAAAACCCGAACTACGAACTACAATACGACCTGGACCACCGTAACCCTACGCACGAGACTATACGATAGACTTTCTATAGAGAAGATTAATGTACCTTTTATTACTAAGCTAAGGAATATAGCTACTTTCCCTGAACATACCAACGATGCAGATGGGAGTGGTTTAACTACCCTATTAACTATTACGACGTTCACCTCTAGGATAAACGTGAAACGCGATACTTTCTACACCTTAACTAAGCACTAAACTAAGCACTATCGCTACTAGTTAATAGAAAATACGTATTAGATAAATAGCAAACATGCTTGCACCCCAACTATAAGGAACATAAAGAGTAAAAAGAAAAGCATAGGTTTAATCGCGTACTAAAAGGGACCATGACCCTTAGGATTAAAATAGTAACAAAGGAAGAAGACGGTAAAGCTATCCTAGAAAAGGCCTAGTAGTAGCCTTAAGGAAAAAAAAGAAAGGATACCTCGAACCCACGGAGCTAGTTACGAAGAAAATATCTTTTTTAGACCTAGACTTAGGCGAGAAAACGCCTTTAAGGAACTAAATACCACGAATAGTTAGGCATTAATTAAGCTACTAATACAGCTTGAAGAAACATGGATAAAAGCCATGCTGGACTTAGGAGCACAGGAGAGTTATGTGTTAAGAAAAGCCCTTAATAGAGCAGGACTCTATAAGCGCAAGAAGGCTATACCCTATGCTATCTATGTCGCGAATGGACAACTGATGCCTGACAAAGCAACGATTGAATACGAGGTCGAAACTACCCTTATAATCTATAGACACCAGGAATCGATTACCCTCGACATTATTAAAGAAGCCAATCACGACGTGATTTTAGAATTACCCTAGTTAAGGAAGCATAACCCTATAGTTAACTAGGAAAAGAAAGAGCTATTTTTTAAGCGCTGCAACTGTGCATTGCAAGTAAAGCCTACGCATTAATAGAGCATAATAGTAGATAAGAGAGCTATTAATAACATAGTCTCGCGACTAGAAGTTAATAAACACGAAACTAACTTAGCAGACGCTAGTAGAAACTACTAGGTTATAAAGCGTAAGCACGAAGAGAATAGCACACCTCTTAATATCCTTAATAAATATAAGGAATAGAGTTATTTATTTTAGGAAAAGAAAGGAGCTAACGCCCTTCCTAAGTATATACACTAAGATTATCGCATTATTCTTAAAGAGGGAAAGACGCCACCCTTTAGACTACTATACGGATAAAGCGTAAAAGAACTCTAATAGACACGCGAATTCCTAAAGAAAGCCCTTAAGAGGTAATAAATACGCAAGTTAGAATCGCTAGTAGTATTATCCCTAATATTTATTGTAAAGAAGGATAGAACACAACGTCTATGCATCGACTATAGAAGGCTAAATAATATAACAATTAAGAACAGATACCCACTACCGAACATATAAGAATCTCGAGACAGGCTAGGACGAGCCAAGATATTCACATAATTCGACCTACGAGACGGATACCACCTCATACGAATAGCAGCAGGTGACGAGTGGAAGACAGCCTTTTAAACTAGATACGGACTATTTAAGTACCAAGTTATGCCTTTTAGACTCACGAACGCACTAGCAACGTTCTAAGCAATAATTAATAACGTACTAAGGAACTACCTTGACATATTTATAGTTGCCTACCTCGACGATATCCTGATATTCTCTAAATAAGAGAAGGATTATGTATAATACGTATAAACAGTACTACGAGCACTAGACAGCGCCAACCTATAATTAAAACTTAAGAAATATAAATTCTATGTCACAGAATTAGAGTTTCTAGGACATGTTATTAATACCGAAGGTATCTAAGTAAGCCCTTCAAAGATTAAGGAAGTAAAGAAGTGGAAATTACCTACTAACCTTAAGGAAGTATAAGCCTTTCTTAAATTTACTAGATTTAACAGACAGTTTATCACAGACTACTCTAGAATTACGCTACCACTTACGAACCTTATAAAGAAAGACAAACCTTTTAATTAGACAAAAGAATGCGAGCAAGCATTCTAAACGCTACGGAAAGTATATATTACGCCACTAGTCCTTATATACTTCTAGGACAACAAACCCTTGCGTATTAAAACAGACGCAAGCGACTTAGCAGTCAGAGCATGCGCGAAATAAGAAAAGAATGGTAAATAGCACCTAATTACATACTACGCACACAAGTTTACACCCGAAGAATTATAATACGAAGTACACGATAAAGAACTACTCGCGATTATAAAAGTTATTAAACACTAGAGGATCTATGCACATAGTTGCTTGGAACTTACAATCTTTATAGACTACAAAAACTTTACACGTTTTACAACCACGAAAGAACTAAACTAACGATAAGGAAGATAGTTAGAAACACTAAGATAATATAAATTTAAAATTATGTACACCCTAGGCAAGGAAAACGGACGAGTAGACGCTCTTAGTAGAATAAATAATAATAAAGAAAAGGTTAAAACCTACTCCGTAATACTAAAGAAAAATCCCGATAGTTCTCTAGAACTAACGGCAGAACTTAATTAACTCCTTATACTCACACGGGAAGTACCAAAGGAACAATAGACAAAGGTTATACGATAATACCACGACGACCCTGCGTGTAGACACCCTGGAATTAGAAAAACAATAGAGCTAATCTAAAGGAACTACAGCTTTAAAGGAATTAAGGAAGTAGTAATAACCTACATACGCAAATGCGCAGATTGCCAGCGCAATAAACACGTAACACATCCCAAGTACGGAGAAATGCAAGCCATCTAGATACCTACAGCACTATAGGAAGACATTATAATGGACTTTGTCACAGGATTGCCAAAGTTAAAGGATCCCACAAACAGAGTAAGTTACGACGTAATACTGGTAATCGTGTGCAGATTTACTAAATATGTAGAATTACTATCGTGCAAAAAGGTAATAATAGCAACAGAACTAGCGTTCCTTATCCTAGATTAACTTATACGACATTATGGCATCCCCAAGACAATTATTAGCGATAGAGACAAACTCTTTACTTTAAACTATTAGACAACACTCATGGCACTTATTAGAACGAAACGAAAACTATTAACAGCCTACTACCTATAGACGGACGGACAAACAGAACGTACGAATTAAACAATGGAAACGTACCTACGCATCTACTATAACAACTAGAAGAATAACTAGATTTCCCTATTACTAATAGCACAATTAGTATACAACAACAAGATATTAGCAGCAACTGGATATACACCGTTCTATGTAAACCACGAAAGACATCTATATCTCTTTGATTAGACATTTCCTACTGCTATTAGAGCGGAAGAAGCCATCAACACGGCTACAAAAATGAAAGAAATACATTAACAACTCTAAGAGAACCTTAAGAAAGCTTAATAGCAAAGCATTTCCTACACGAACTGAAAAAGAAAAACGGCACCTTAGCTAAAGAAGGGGGATAAAGCATATCTGCTTACGAAAATCTTCGAACCTAAAAGAAAAAGCACAAGAAACTGGATCATGTTAAGGTTAGGCCATTTTTTATTTCCAAACAAATATTACTAGTTAACTACTAATTGGAACTACCGCCAGACGCAAAGATACACCTAGTATTCTATATAGACTAACTCGAACTAGCGGATCTAGAGATACTAGTCGAAACCACCTTCTATTACCAGCCGGAGGAAGAAACCGAATTTGAAGTTAAGAAGATACTACGACATATAGATTAGCCACGAACCTACTTAATTAAGTAGAAAGGATATCCACACTTAGAAGACACATAGGAACTAGAAGTAAACCTTAATAACTATCGCTAAATGTTAGCATAATACTATCGTCAGACCACAAGAAGGAATCAGGAACGATTAAAGGAGAACCTAATAAAAATTCGTTAAGAAGAAGATCTATTAATAGATTAAGAAAGGGATTATTAGCCTGTGACCAGCCTAGATTAGCGAAGAAATCGTTTTAGAATAGAGCATCCGCACTTAAGCTCTCTGTCTCTTACACCTTATCCTAGGCGTCTAGTAACTTCCTATCTCGACGCGCGAATAACCTCTTATAACTCTTAATCTCTAATAACTTACGCTTATAGTAAGCAAGTTCTTATTAACCGCGTAACACTTCTTCCTTAGCGCGAGCTAACGCTAATTATTTTTCACGCTCCTTATCCTTTACCTTCTCCTACTCCTCTTTAGGAACAAATAATTCGCATTCGCTCCTTGCAGCAATACAACTAGCATAATAACTAGATACAGTATCTATAAAACAACAAATGTTTAGCTTTTTGTAGTGACCGCAACGAAAAGGCATCTCCCTACTACTCTCTTTAACATGGCGAATATAATTACGTTGCTCTTAGGTTAAAGTCTTCTTGCGAGGCGCGCGCGCTTTACAAAGCTTAAGATCCTTAGGCATAGTTAGAAAGGCATTAAGACTAGAACACGAAAATAGCGACTTACGCGCAGAGTTGTCAACAAATAAAATAAACAATATTTAAAGCTAAGTTTTGCTTTGTTTGACAATTTTATAGTATTGTAGTTTGTTTATTTAATTTTAATAGACTGTAGGGGTGCTTTTGTTTAAATTATTTGTTTAAATTTTGAGAAGCTAGAGACTGTAAAAAGTAATTTATATAGCGATTACTATAGTAACTCCTTCCACTCCTCTATCCTAAAGCTTTTAATAAGCGTTTCTTTATAGTACTTTGCTACTGCTGTCGCGCTTAAAGGCTTAAAACCTGCCCTTATCTATCGCTGCGTACATATAAGAGCAGCCAGTAACTGTGAGCTTATTTTCTGCCTCTATAGGTCCATTATATCGCTAGTACCTAAGAAGACTCTTTCACAGTCGCTACTAGAGGCGGGAATTAAGAGTAAGTTAATTGCAAGCTGTGAAAGATGTAGGTACTTTAGCTTTAACCTAAGCTAGTACTATATAGCTATAACGCCTATTTTATGTTATTAAGCTATCTATAGTAGCTCTTCTAGCTACTAATTATACTTATCCTTCGCCGCCTTAGTGCACTCGCGATCGCCAGCGTTAAGTATAAAATTAATAGCGTTATTAAAGCTACTTATTAAGGGCTTTAGTAGTATAACTAGTGTTGTAGTTACGGCGTTAGCAGGCTTATAGGCTGTCTATAGTTATAGAAACTGCGCGTGGCAGTAGTTATAGACCTTAGGTTTATACTACTATAAACGCTTGCAGTATGTCTTATAGCGTAGGTAGAGTGCTATAGTAGTGTAGTAAACAGGTGCTTTAAGTAGTTTTTTAAAGTATTTAATCGCTTTCTTCTTCGCGGCGCGTAGGTTAATTGGCAGGTAGTCTTTAGGCGCCTTAGTTAGGGTAAAGTTAACGCCTTTATAAGACTTAAGGCGGGTATCTAGCTTAGTAATTATAAACTCTAATATAGGAATTACCTCGTACAGCGCGCTATAACGACCGCTTTTACCACGGCCTTAGAGGCGATTAGTTGTAAACTTAAGTAGCTATAGTATAGCGATGTAGTCGTTAATAACTACCTAATCTATAGCTATAAGCCCTATTAACCTTATCTATCGCGGTGCTAATAAAAGCTTATTACTACGAGTTCGCGTAGTAGAGTTAGCTACTTTAGTCTCTATTATATAGTAATTAGCATACGAGGTAATAGCTTATTAAAGCTTAACCCTACGCTTAAGTGCACTATAATAGCTATTTTAGCGCGTAACTATAGGCTTAACTAGCTTGCGTATGCTAATAGAGATAGCGCTTTAAGGTATTTCCTTTATAGCCTGCCGCTAATAGCTTGCAAAGAGGCTGTACTAATTTAGCGTATTAATATAGTTTATTATATTAAAGAAGACGCCTAATAGTCTATCCTTTTATTACTCCTTTATATAAAACTCTTCCTCTTTTATATTCTTAGGCTCGTTCTCGTACGCGTCGGCGTCGCGACTAAACATAATTATTTAGCTAATAAGGTTAAGTATATAGCAAGCGTAGCGGAGGCGTTATTTAGTGCTATTAAAGTTATATATTATAGCAAGTTTATTAATAGTAGTGTTATTATTAGCGGCGTTATTAAGTATAAAGTACCTAAATTTATTGCGATTGATGCTAAAGTATTCTAGGATAGCAGCAACAGCGTTAGCGATAGCCTCGCCAGAGTGAGCACCTATAACTTGTGGCAGCGCTATAGGCAGGTTAACTATCGCGCCTTTATAGTTAATGTAGTGCGTAACTATAGTAAAGAAGCTACGTTTGCCGCCTTTAGTAGTCCACCTATTAAAGCTTATATGCACCTTACTCTTCGCCTCCGCTAACGCGCACACTACCTGCGGCTTTATATAGCTATAGAGCTTTATTACGAAGCTCGCTACGCTATTATAAGAGCTCTATAGCGCTGCCTCTACCTTAGGGTTAGCAAATCTTATTATCTTATAGAAAGCTAGTGTTTCAAACTCGCGGAGAGCTCTATTGTTATTAACTAGCTAAAGTATAGCTACCTATTAAAAGCTATATACGTTAAAGTTACCTAGTTTGTTAAAGGTCTCTATAGTGATTTTAAGGCTGCCCTTAGCGGCGAATTATAGTAATATTTAACTAGGTTTGCGCGTAGGCTTGCGGGTAATAGGGCCATCTTTACAGACTTAATAGCGAGGTTTATCTTAGGCGAGATGTTGTATAGCAGCGCTAGTTAACTTTGTTATTTAGTGTATAGCCCCAGGGAGATTGCGCGTGTGGTAGTACTTATACACAAAGTAGAGCTGCTCTAGCTTATATGTGTTCTTCTTCCACACGCGATAGCCATGCTTATAGACCTAGCTAGTGTTGCTCTTTAGCGTAGTAAGTGGCTTTGCTATACTATTTAATCTATTAAAGTTATAGCTATCGTAGTTACCAGCCTAGCCCTCCTTAGGAGTAGGAGCTACTTCTATTATTATCTCTATTACCGCGTTAGAGCTAGCTATTAGCTGCGTTATAAATACCTTAGGCCTATTAAGCATTAATTGCGACTCCTAGGTAACGTTATCGCTGTTTTGTAAGGCTTTGGGAATGGCTAGCTGCATGTTCTGGCGTGGAGATGCTCGCTGGGGTGAAGCATCTAGTAGCAGCTTTGGCTAGGTTGGCGGCGTGTTTAGTGGCTCTGTAAGTGGCTCTACAGGCTATATAGATAAAGGCTTAGGCGTACTATCGCGCTTAGTTAGCTAACTATTAATACTTTAGCGCACCTTCTATAAGGGCTTAGGCGCACGATAGGGATGTTTAGGTATAAGTTTAACTACCTTAGCGGACTTATAGCTTCGTTTTAGAGGCATAATAGGCGTGAACGTGTGTATGCAAAGGCGCGAAAAAGTAAGCTATATAGGCAGGCTAAAGTAAGGAACATAGGTAAGTTAAGCGTTAACGCGCTGTGTACGCGGGAAGTACGCGATTATTTAGCTAATATTACGTTATATAGTAGAGCTAGGCTGCAACGGGTCTAATAGCTATTTTTAAATAAACTTAAAATATTTAAATAGAGAAGCCTATTATTTTAAATTTGTTTATTAATCTGGCGCACAGAAGATTTGTTTCTTTAAATTTAAAAAATTAAATAAAATTAAATCAAAATTTTAAAGCACATTTGTTTGTTGACAACCCTGCTTACGCGAGTATTTATATGCAACGATCGTATCTACAGCTAGGGGGCGCGGAACGAGGATACTAAGGACGCTATCTAAAAGAGGGGAGGTAATATTAGGATCTAAACATGTATAGAACGCGGAGGACTAACGGGCCTTAGTAGAAGTAACACTTGGCGGGGTCGCGTAACTAAGGTCACGTGATGTACCATCTAGCCAAGACATACTATCCTGCCAAGATTGTGAAAGGTGTACCATCCACGGACGGCACGACCATCCATCGGAATTTAGGGACAGTAGAAAAAGAGATAGACGGTAAGGTTTACCCCTCTTATATATAAACTTACATAAATACCCTTAAGGCATTCGTATTTAACCTGTTTATTAATCTATTGTTTGGATCTAAGTAAGCAACCTTGTTGATTTGATTGTGCTATACACACCTTTAATACTAACGCCCTAGTGACAAGCGCAAGCTATCACTACGACCCTCTCTTGTCCTACCAGTACTCCTGCCCGAGAACCAACCTTAGCCCCTTAGAGAATAGCTACCTCTTTGGGATCTTAACACTTTTATAGTATAAAAACAAGGGCTAGCAATAGACTGTAGCAATATTAAAAAAAAATCCTAAAATAAGGCAGGTCTTTACCTTTTAATTAGCTAAATAAGTATTATAGTAGAGCTTTTTTTGTTATTTTATAGCATATAGCGGGCCAGTAATTATCAACACTAAAAAGATACTAAAGAGTAATAATTATAACTTTAAAACGTAAGTAAGTAGAGGCCTATCGAGCTAGCTAGTAGCTTAAAATAAAACTACACTAGGAAAGGCGTATTACTTAAATAGCTACTAAAAATACGCGTGTAAAGTAGAATACTAATAAGGTTATTAAGTAACGCCTTAATTAACAGGCCCGTAAGGCCTAAAGGTAATTTTAGTATTATATTAAATTATTTAAAAAGGATAATAAGAAGGCCTTAATACCTCTTAGTAAGTTTCTTAAAATAATAGCTTTAGTATAATGCTATAGATATTAATAAGGTATTATTTATTATATTTACCTTATAGTCGCGTTGTAACGGCCAGCGATAATGCAGCCTTGCGGCTGGTGGATTGGCGCTATGTACAAAGACTCAAAGCTAAAGAAGAGAAAGGGATCGAGAGGGCCGAGCAGGCGGCATATAGTCTGCCGCTGTCTGGTAACTGCCATCTCAATGCTGCGACTGCCCTCTCAGTGTAGCAGCTGCCATCTCACTGCTGCGACTGCCCTCTCAGTGTAGCAGCTGCCATCACAGCGTGGCAGCTGCCATCCATCGCCCTTGTGACGATGCCCAGATCACAGCAAGTCCCACGATCGTCACATTACCCCCTCCCAAAACCGAGCATGCGATGCCGAGCAGTAGCATCTCGGCTATTTGTGTTGTAGCCTGTTCCTTCTGGCATGCTTTTGTCCCTCTGAAACTGCCTTATTATCGTCGTCGTAATCCGGGGTGAAGACTTCGTCCACGGCAGCCCTCATCCATTCTTGTAGCCGGACTGGTGGTCCCGGAGCATCTGGCTGGCGGCGGTGAAAGTCCTCCAGCGCCCCAGGGGCGTTGCGTAAGTCTCGCGCGGGGTACCAAGCATCGTCTGGGTCCCATCCGCGCCAGGCCACTTGGTATTGCAACTCCTTCTGTCGACCATGTAAACGTGAGGCTTCAACCCGCTCCACTTCGTATTTAGGTTCTCCATTTATCTCTTCCGCCTGTGGTTTGTCTTAATGCTAGCCTGGGAGTGGGTTGTCTGCCGCCTTGCGTAAGCGATCGGCGGAAAAGAGGTTTGCTATTTTATAGGTAGGCGGGAGGTCAAGGATATAGCTATAGCCTCTTTCTTCTAATATTTTAAATAGACTAACTAACTATAACTTAAGTTTTATTATTAGGGTATTTATAGCAAAGCCCTTTTTGCGTAGGAATACGCTATTTCTAACTAAAAAGTCTACTAGCTACTTCTTTTTATTTGCCTAGGTTGCTTACTAAGTCTGTGTTGCTTTAGCCGCTTTTTTAGCGGTTTTATAAACCTTTTATATACGTTTTAGCAGGGCTTGTGCCCTCTAGGCTTAGGTAGTGTTATTTACTGTGTCTCGCAGATCTATTAGTAGTAATAAGGGGTTTTAGACCTTCTTACCTAGAATAAGCGTTAACGGGGCTATACTAATTATAGAGTGCTATAAGGAGTTATGCGTAAAATCTAGTGCTAGTAAGTACGTGCTCTAGTTATTCTAGTATTAGTTAATATAAAAATATAGTCTTTAATTTAGCTTCTAGTTCGTGACTTCTACTACTCTTTAGGTTTGTGGGTAGTATAAGCTGCCGTAACGGTGTTTTATTTACGTTAATTTATTAATTTTTACTATAAATCCTGAAATAAAGGGTCCTGTATTATTAGTTAGCTATAAGTTAGGTATCCCTATAAGTTAGTATAGGTAATAATAGTACCGCATGGCGAGAATCTCTCTAGTGTCATTCTTATGGCCTAGTAGTGTGACGAGCAGGTGGCTAAACTTGCAGATAAAGGTCTATATATAGTTATAGCCAAATTAATCCTTTGACATGTCTTTCCCGTCTACCACAACCTGTTGTCAGACCTTAGAGGGTATTAGTAAGGGATAAAGTAGGCCTGGTGCCTTATTTTAGGCCACCTTGTTCCTTTAGTAGTCGTAATAGTTTTTAATATATTTTTAGATATCGCGCTTTATTTCTAGCTATGTGTAGTCTTTGCAGAGCATGTGGATAACCTTATTCTACCCTAGGTGTGTAAAAATCTTTAGTTTATAGGCCTTGCGGATAAGTGCCGTACGCAGGTGTATATAGCTATTAATTATAATAGCTAGAATAAATAGTTAGCTATTATTATAAGACTCTTATAAGTAGTAAGAGCTCTTTTCTTAGATTAGGTTAACTAAATTAGCTTTTTAGGGTACCGTTAGGGCTTCCTCGTTAGCCTCTATAGCTATAATAGCGAAATCTAACTTTTTTAAGAAGATTAAAGCTATAGTACGCTCCTCCGCTTCGCGGGCTTTTACTATTAATAACTTAGCTATTTTTCGTAATAAGATATTAGCTGCTACGTTTTCTTAGCCTAGTTAATAAGTAAAGGTTAGGTTAAAATTAGAAAGAAACTTGGCCTAGCAAACTTACTACGTTAATAATATTCTCTTATTTATAAAGTAGACTAGCGCCTAGTAGTCTATAATAATAAAGAACTGTAATTTAACTAGCTTAGGGTAGTAGTGCTCTAACGTTTATACTACGGCTAGTAACTCTTAGTCCTGGATAGGATATGCTCTCTTAGCGGGAGACATAGTCTTAGAGAAATAGCCTATAGGCTTCCACATGGCATCTTCTTATTGTTGCTAGATAACTCCGCCTGTAGCGTTACAGGAGGCATTAGTTTCTACTTTAGTTAGTTAATTTGGCTTAAAGAAGGCTAGGATAAGTGTAGAATAGGCTACTTTCTTTATTACTTTAAAAGCCTATTACTACTCCTCTCCTATCTTCTATTTGGCGTCTTATTTTAGTAATTAATTTAATAGCTTAGCTATTTTGCTAGCGTAATAACAGAATATACGAATATAGTTATATAGACTAGTAAAGGACTAAATTACGGACTTATTCTTAAGGTCCTTAAATCTCTAATTCTTAATAGCTTCTACTTTTTAGGGGTTAATATAAATACTAATATTAGCTTTTATTACTATGCCTAGGTAATCTACCTTAGCTACGCTAAATTGTAACTTCTTAATATCTCCTTAGAGATTTGCTTAGTTAAGGTGGTAGATTATCTTTTTTACTTATAGCTAGTGTTCTTCCTTAGTTTCTAAGTAAATTAGTATGTTATTAGCGTATGCGCTCGCGCAAAAGTCTAATAATTTATTAAGTTACTAATTAATAAAGGCCTAAAACTATGCAGGGCCTACTTTTAGTCTAAAAGAGAGGACTTTTGTTAGGATCTGAACATGTATGGGACGCGGAGGAGCAACGGGCCCTCAGCGGGGGTGACACTTGGTGGGGTTGCGCAACCGAGATCACGTGATGTACCATCCAGCCAAGACATACCATCCAGCCAAGATCATGGACGGTATACCATCCATGGATGACACGACCATCCACCAGAAAGATAGGATGGCAGAAAGATAGGTGGACGGTAACCCATAATCCTCTTGTATATAACCTGACACGAATACCCTTATGGCATTCGTGTTCAATCTTGTTTATCAATCTATTGTTTGGATCTGAGTAAGCAATCTTGTTGATTTGATTGTGCTGTACACACCTTTGATACCAACGCCCTAGTGACAAGCGCAGGCTATCACTACACCCTTCTCCCGTCCTACTAAGTATTCCTGCCCGAGAACCAACCTTACCCCTATAGGGATTAGCTATCCTTTTGGGACTTAACAACTTTCTATTAAAAGGTACTAAACCTAGTGCGGAAAGCTGTTAGATACTAAGAGCCTACTTCTAGTTATAGATAATAAAAAGCCTAAATTATATTAATTTTAGTAAATAGTCGTGCGTTGTAGTAGTTAAAGATCGTGCCCGCTATCTACAGTGCGGGGAAAATATAACTCTTAAGATAGGTATTTATCTAGTAGTAGTTAACATAGAATTATTAGTCTTTTAAGTATAGTTTTAGGGTAAATAGGACAGGAGCTGCATGTAGTTTATAGTATAACTTAATAAAATTAATTTTAAGAAGTTTATTAATAGTTTCCTTTTTTAATAGAAGATATTATACTAGCGTGCGATAGGTTAGCGGGCCTGTAGCTAATAGAGGCTTCTTAAGCTTAAGTACCACGTCCTCGCTAGGATAGTAGGCTGGTAGAGTATTAGCTTCCTTCTTAGAGAAGAAACCCTCTAAATATATAATTAGTTTCGGGATCTTCCTTCTTATAGTATTAATGTATTTAGGGTCCTCTCTTTTAGGGAACAGGATCGCTCTGCCATCGTAGATCTTCTAGGCTTATTATATGTTAGCAAGGCATATCTCCTTAGTATTATTTTCTTAGCTATCGAGCTCTAGTAGGATAGCTTCTATAGGCATAAGATAAGCAGTTTGTTTCTATTATACGAAACCCTTCTCTACCTAGTAAATCTTATAGACTAGAGCCCGTCACTCCTCTCTATTAGTTAGGGCTGTCTAATTAGGTGGCCTAAGGACTATTACTAGGACTAGTTTTAGTATCTTATTAATAGAGTTTTAAAGGTGCTATGCAAGGTTCTTTATCCTCTATTTCTTCTTTTCTTAATCTAATTTACTAATTAGCCGTTCGTGCCGTTAGGGACGATTATTATTAATATTAAAAGTAATAATAAGAGGCTCTTTATTACTAGCCTTAAGTTTTATTATTACTAGCGCCTGTTACTTAGCTAGCATCTCCCTAATAATAGAATCTTTCCGCTATTGGCTTAGAATATAGTACTACTAATAAGAGTAATCTACTAGCTTGTCCCGTTAATAGGCATTAGCCTAGTAATTAGGGTTAATTTAGCTATAATTAAGGGTAAAGGGCGATAGTTTAATTGCCTAGGCAAACCTAGCTAAGGCTAATTTATTATCTAGCTAAACTAGATTTATTCTCTTGCAGCCTAAATAGAGGCGTTAGCTATGTAACTATCTTATCCCTATAAAGACCTCGTGTGTGGACTCAATAATCTAGAACTCTAAATCTAGAAAGAAATGTTTATTAATCTCGAAGGATGCTACTATCTTTATCTCTACTTAGCCCCTTTTAACTCCTTAATAGTCTTTAAGGACTAAGGGTTTACTTATTTTTATAATATAAGCGCCTAGTTATTTCTACGCTTAAGTAGTAACTTACTTATTAATAATTAACGCCGCTGTTACTCTAGTATCTAATAGTGCTATAATAGAAAAGCAGGTGCTATTTACTCTAATTTTAGCTAAATAGCTAAAAGTTTTATATTTATATTTTCTATTACTGCGCCCTAAGGATCCTAGTTTAACTATTAAGGAGTCTTCTAATAGTCCTACTTATTTTCTAAATTAGAAGCAGAATTAGTTTCTAGTCCCTCTACTATTACTATAGTGTTATAGGTCGCCTTCTTTAAATATTTAGCTATAATGTGGCCTTGTTCTCCACACTAGAAGCAGGTACCTATAAGTAGATAAGTCTTGCGCTCTGCTAAAGACAGTCGCGTTATTAATTTATTAGTAGGCGTATAGTCTATTCTACTAGAGTTACCCCCAGCCCTTCGGTCGGTTCGTTCGGATATCTTAACAGGGTAACCACCCTTAGTCTTATTTGGTAGAAGGCCCGCATCGCGTTTGGCCGCTTGTTTTTCGTAGGCACGTTATTTAGTATAGGCCGCATTTGTTACCTTACGGCAGAATACTTTATAGCTAACGCTAGGGTCGCGCGTAAGACTTATTAGACTTATATCTATATTAGGCAATAGGTACTCCTATAAAATAGCCTTTAGCTCTCTGCGTGCCTAGCTAGCCTATTCCACGAGCTAGTTAAAGGTGCTAATAAAGGTAGTAATGTTAGAATTAGGTCCTAGGTTATACTCTAACTTTGCTAAGGTAGCTTAGGCTTTACTAGCGCAGTGTACATCTCTAAAGGTAGTATTAAGGCATTAGATTATCTTAGCTAGGCTCCTAAACAGATTAGTCTTAAATACTTATTAAGCGGAGATTATTCTATATACTAAACCTTCTAGATAACTAACTAAATATATTATCTAGCTCTTTTTAGTGCGCTAGATGTTTATATCTTCTTTATACTTATTCTCTATCCTAGTAATCTAGTCCTTAAATTAAAAATTACCCTAGTTATTTAAGAACTTAGGAGGGTTAGCTCTACGTTTTTTAGTTTTATTATTATATAGGTAGCTACGTTGCGTAAGGTTAATACTAATAGGCTTAAAGGCCTTTACTGTAAATACGCCTAATAGCTTAAAAGTGCTTAAGCTAAAAGCGCTATCTACTAGCGTGGGCTCTTACTATTATCGCGTTATCTTGTTGTCTTAATTACTCTACGCAGTCATCTGACTAGCTCGCACTATAGCTAACTTAGCCTGTAGTAACTAGACTAGGGCCTAAAGTTTATCTATCTCTAGTTAGTTTATTACCTTAGTAGCTTTAGGCAATGCTTCGTGTGCGTTCTCTTAAATAACTTTAACTAATACAAGAGTAGATAGCGTCTCTACTTTATCGTCTTCCTCTACTAGTAGTGGGTTTAATCGTGCTAATTAGTAGCTTATAGAAGGGTCTGCACTTGCGCTCTTATAAGGGTAATTAAAAATTGCGATGCGTATTTATTAATTACTTATTAGCAAAAGGAGTAAGAGTATTTATTAATTGCTTTGCAGCGAAAGAGGAGTTTTAAGTAGTGTAATAGCTAGCGATAATGCAGCCTTGCGGCTGGTGGATTGGCACTATGTACAAAGACTTAAAGCTAAAGAAGAGAAAGGGATCGAGAGGGCCGAGCAGGCGGCATATAGTCTGCCGCTGTCTGGTAACTGCCATCTCAATGCTGCGACTGCCCTCTCAGTGTAGCAGCTGCCATCTCACTGCTGCGACTGCCCTCTCAGTGTAGCAGCTGCCATCACAGCGTGGCAGCTGCCATCCATCGCCCTTATGACGATGCCCAGATCACAGCAAGTCCCACGATCGTCACACGCGTAGAGGCTAAATTATTAGAATACTAAGTAAATATTAATAATTTAAGCAGCTAGCAATTATTTATAGGCTTTAGAGACTTTAACTCTATAAAAAAAAAATTGTGATAATATTAATTGTGGGTAGCTTAGCTGCCTTACGTTGCTAGCTAATCGAGTTTATTAGTGTGTGCATTGACTGATGCTGTGCACTGACTGCCAAGATACAGTACCGTGCCCGACGGGCTCGTGCACCGCGCGGGCTCGTGCACCAACACCAACATGCTTACCACCACAAAGATAAGGTTATTGTGAGCGCTATAAAAGCGATTATCGCGAGATTTTTTATTATAATTACTTTGTAGAGGTGTACGAACAAGTTATACTATCTAAGTTTTTATAAGAGAGTAATTGCGCGACCGCGAGAGCTAACTTTAGGTAGAAGTGCTAGTGTAGCTTCTAGGGACAACGGATGAGCTATAGCACCGCCCTTAGCTCGTTTTAGCTTGCGCTTTGCTAGAGGTGCTTTTAAAGCTTTACGCTTGCCTCTTTAGGTAATTATAGAGGCCTGCCTAGTGTTTTAAGCAGCTTTTCTGGCATCCCAGGCAGCTACCTGTTTGGCCTTTATCTAATCTCGCACCTCCTTAGCTCTCTCTCTTGCCACACAACGCTCCTCCTTCTCTTGCTCCTTAAGGAGCTTGGCAGCAGCTTAAAGCTCCTTTCTATTTAACTTTACTAGTCTCTCCTACTCCTCTTAGTATTGCTTTTCTGCCTCACGCTCACGTGCTCGCTCGAACTTAGAGGGTAACTAGAAAGTAGCACCACCGTGGTACTCCTCCTCGCGCTATAAATTAAGAGGCTTGCTAGCGTTCTTACGCTGCTTCTTAGTAGTAAGAGTATCCCTTAGGCCGCTGTTCTTATAGTGTAGTAGCTTGTTTTAAACCTAAAGTTAGTGTAGCGTTTAGGAGAGCTTTTGCGAGGTCTCCGCCAAGGTATCCTTTACTACAGCACGTATGAGACGCTCCATCTGCCTCTAGTCCTTAGGCAAAAGGGCTAAGAGCTGTGCCTTACTCTTATTATTATCCTGTTTGCGGAAACGCTCAAGTACGACGTTAGCCTTTATAGGGGCTATACTAGTGGCTTTAAACGCCTTAAGGATAAGTTTTGTTATGAACGTAGACTCCTAAGCACCCTAGAATAGTAGGAAGAAGTCTCTCTTTTAGATAATTAATAACCCTTACGTTTTAAAAAGGTAATTAGTAAGCTTAGCGGAGTAGTTACTGCTAAGAGGTTTAAAGCAAACTACATTAAGAGGCTGTAGTATATAGGTTAAGTAAGGGGGAAATATAGCTAGCAGTATTTTATAAGCCTTGTAGTATTTAATAAAGTCTATTAAGAGGTAGCTATCGTGGCTATCGAGTATGAGGAGGCGCTAAGCTTAGCTAAGGCGTGCTTTTTACTTTGTTTCGCGGTCGAAAACCTGCTCTAACTAGGCTAATCTAATATTATTATTCGTCTATCCTATTAATAAGGAGTTTACAAACACACTATGCTTTCCTACTTTAATTTAAGCTACCTATAAGGCTTAAAGTGTGTAGTTAGCTAACGAGTATATAAGGGCTAGCGATAAAACACTCCTATCTGCTCTAATAGTTGCCATAACTATTACCTACTCTTAAGAGCTATCTTAAAGCGCTGTTTAGACCTTCTTTTCCTTTTATTAAAGCTAACTAAACACCCGTTTTAAGCGTCCTGTAATACCAATTATAAAGCCCTTTTTATCTATATTATAGGTATTACAAGGCTCTACCTTATACTAAACAATCTTATAATATAAGAGGTTAAAGTACAACTTATACTTGCGTCGTAAGTTAGCCTAGTAGTGTATAACGTCTATACTAGCGCTCTATTTAGAGATAAGATAGTTATAGTTACGGTTAATAAAACGCGAAACCTAGCCCTCTCTAACATGCTTTTTTAATATATTAGACGCGAAATTTTGTATCATAGCTCTCGTAGGAGGTAGCCCACGAGCCGTAAGCTCTCTAATATACTCCACGAGTCCCTCCTCTTATTATAGGCTAAGTAGTTGTTGCGCGGCGTACCCGGCTACCCGAGGGCCTGTCTAGTGGTTCTACCTTCGGCTAAGTGTTGAATGCGATACACCATATTTTTTCGCGATACTCTAGATGCTAAAATTATCGCTAGCTTCACGCGATTCCAAATCTGCAATCGCCTCGTTAATTAGTGCTATAGTGGTGTAGTTATCGCGTGTTGAAAAAGTCGAGATGGACGCGTTGTTTGGTGGGGTGGTGCACGAGCCCGCGCGGTGCACGAGCCCGTTGGGCACGGTAACGTGTCCGTGCGCGTGATGCGCGGATTCGCGTGATGCGCGGGCAACACCAAAAACGCTCCATTAAAAACAAGGCTACAGCACCACCCACGATCAATATTATTACAAGATTTTTCTTGCAGGGTAGTAATTTGATAGCTGCGATTTATTTGCACTATTTAAATCTATCTAGAAGCTTGACGTCGCGGCCGCTACGTGTAGATTTGCTCGGGGCAGCAGATGCGCCCTCTGAGGCCTCCCCAATATCTGCAGCATCCACACCACGTTTCTGACGCTTTCTGCTCTGTAGAGATGGCTGAGAGGCCTTTCTCTTACCCTTTTGGGATACTTGTAGAGCTTTTTCAGCGTCGCGGGCAGACTTCTGGGCAGCGCGCTAAGCAGCCTTTTCAGCCCTCTCCTTCTCCTTCGCCTTCTTAGCTACCTCTCGCGCAGCACGCTTTTCCTGCTATATTTTCTCCTTGTATAGCTTAGCTACCTTCTTTAGCTCTGCTATCTCTACTTTTTAAAGCTACTACTACTTATCTTCCTACTCTTTAATTAATTAATAATAACGTGCCTCCCTTACTTTCCTTAGTAACTATAAGATAGCCCTACTATAATACTCCTAGCGCTATTAAAGGTCTAGAGTTTTACCCTTCTTCTTACGCTTCTTCTTAATAGATAGCGCCTGCCTAAGCCTATCGTTGTCATGCTTAAGCAGCT
>ML976690.1:410333-470072 GCA_010015655.1 Bimuria novae-zelandiae CBS 107.79
CCATCTTAGAGTAATACTCTAACCTCCTTCTTCTCCCACATTCGTCTGCTAAATATTCTCTTTAATCTACTAATAATACTAATCAGGACGCCTTTTTTATCCATATTATAGATATAACAAGGATCTATGCGATATTAATCTATCTTGCTATATAAAAGGTTAAAATAAAGGCGATATTTATTTACTAAATTAGCGTTATGGCGATTGCTATCTATCCTAACGGTCTATTACAAGATAAGATAAATGCTGTGTTAGTTAATAAAGCGGGTAACCTAGCTCTCGCTAACTAGCTCCTTTGCTATTATTAAGGCAAAGTTCCGTATTATCTCTCTAGTAGGAGGTATATATCTCTCTGTAAGTCTTTTAATATATCGTACAAGCTCCTCCTCTTGCTGTGGGGTGAGCTTTTGCTAGCTAGAGTTCTTGACTTGTGTAGGGCGCGTTATTCCTCTATGCCTTTGGATTAATATAGACCGTACAACACCATATTTAGCAGTAGTTTTTGTATACGAGAAAGTTTCGCCTAGCTTTAACAATTTAATATTATTAATCGCAGCTTAAATTAGATCTATATTGGTAGAGTTGTCGCGTGTTGAAGTTGAGGGTGTTTTGGTGTTGCCCGCGCATCACGCGAATCCGCGCATCACGCGCACGGACACGTTACTCCTCGGCTCTAAAAATACCGCCGAAGTATATTCAACGATCCAACCCACCTTCTTTCTTACTCCATATGACTCTATCTTTATTATTCGTTAATATGCGACGCGTAATTCTAGAACGGTGTCTCGATAAAGGGCAGAACCTCACGAGTATTCGCTAGCGTACATACTAACTACGGAGATGTCCTTATTTACTGCTCGAAGATCGTTTCTGTAAGTGTCTTCAATACGCTTGCTTTTTTTTAAAGATGCTATTTATTTGATGTTTTACAGATGTTTACTATAGAAGGCTAACTGCATTAGTAAAAGTTCTAAGTAAACATTGCCAGTACGAACCCAAAGATATCGTATAATTAAGTATTTAGTTTAATACCCATCTATAGTAAATAGCTTCCCACTACCATCTCTTTCTTGAAAAATCCGTTTATCAACCATATAAGTACCGATATTATCCTTCAGGTACTGCGCTACACACTCTACACCGACCACTCAATCCCATCCTTCACCCCGCGCACGACTTCTCACAACTTTAATAAGAATACTCCAGCACGACCTTTTAAATTATTCTTAACCCTCCACTGCGACCTCGACAATACTAAACAAGCACAAAGCCGTCCCACCACACCCACGCACCAGACCACCCCCTCACCTCATCACTTCGAAAGGCTTAACACAGACCACGAATACGCTCCTCCCATCTCCAACACGTTAAATATCACGGTTTACCTACCCACCTCCAACACTACATTTGCACCACACCCTCCAGCTCCAGCTCCCATCCATACCCTCGAAATCACAAGTATCTACTCCCCTCCACACTCCGTCCTCCTACCTTATCCCGCACAACCACACTACCAGACGTCCTTCTACGCAAGAAGAGCGCATCTAAACTTCCAGACACCGTCGCTTAATCGCCCTTTGGCCTTTTTCCTTCGCTTGACTATGCATATCTCCACGTACTCGACCCACCTCTCCGTGCTGCTTTTTAAGGTCGCAAGCCCGCAGCGAAGCGCGTGTTCCTTACATTTCTTTATCACTTTAGAAGGCTCGGGGTGCGTGCGATTAATAACTGAACCTGGAAAGCCAGCTTACAGCAATATTACAACATTCCTGCACCCTGCCTCGCCGTGAAACAAAGTCACTGTGGCCAGAACACGATACACGCGGTGCGTTGCCAACATTACTGAATCCCGGGATCATACAACGAACCAATGAAGCTTCAAGGAAAAGCACACCATGCACACCAGACCCGTAATGACAGCAAGCTCATCTCAACATGCGTCATCACATCTTCATTCGTTTTTCCATACAAGCATCGAGGTATCTATCGTCTGTAACCGCACCGTTCAACAACGCGTGGGGACTTTTTCCCAGGGAGCGAGCTCATCTACATGAAAACCTCTAGGTTGAACTCAATCGTGCTCACCGGATACGGCAGCTCAAACTTCTGCAACACCGACGGATGCAGAATGCCAAACACACCAATGGTATGATTCTTCCCGTAAATATTGATCTTGATAGCCGCCGAGTGGCCCTGGAGGAATGTCGCATCTACACACGTTAGCACAACATCCTCAAAATCGAAACATACTCCGAGTGCAGCAACCTACCATCCACTTCTTCAATCCAGTACCCTCCCATGTGCGGATCCTTCACCCCTTCTTCCCTAGTGACGAACTTGGATCTCAGCATCAGCATCAGCCGGTCCAGCAGCCCGTGCACCTGCTCGAAGCCACTCGTCTTCCCCATAATGGCTGCGCCGAAATGCCGCTCGTTGCGCGACTTCCGCTCCGCCGACTCGTCTTTGTAGCCCACGTCGCTGACTTCGAAGATCTTGATGGGCACCGCGTGATGCCGGTTCGAGTTGATAGTCTTGAGCAAACCAGGGAGCAGTGATGTGCGCACGAGCTGGTACTCTGCGGTTTTGGGATTAGCGAGCTTGATGGCAGTCTTGCCGTCATCCTTGCGGTTGAGCCACGCGAAGTTCTCTTCGTGTGAGCAGAGAATGAGCGGGAGGACTTCGATCCAACCTGCTGATGCGGATTCGAGACGGACGATGTCAGCGAGCTTGTTGATGGGCAGGGGCGCGGCGACGGCGGAAGATTTGTTAGGGTAAAAGCGCGGGAGCTTGTTGAAGCCGTAGGCGATAGCGTAGTCCTCCATGATGTCGGCCTGGTGGAGCACATCGGCCCTCGTGATGGGTACAGCAACATCCAACAAATTTTTATCTGAGTTCGATTGCGACACTTCGTAACCCATCTTTGCCAACAGCTTTGCGATCCCATCTGGACCTAGCTCAAGACCGGTGACCTGGTTGAGGTAGTCCACCTCGGCCTGCATCTGCCGCGGTGTGAGATCTGGTGCCTCTCTCGACTCGTTGTTGTGTGGCGAGACGATCTTGATGGGCTCTACTGACTCGGCGTACCCAGCGAACATGGCGACCAGTATGTGATTGACGATCTCCACCTTGGTCTTGTCTAGCGCCGTAATCTCGATCAAGACGTTCTTTGTATCGAGTGTGATTTTACTGTGATTTCCGTTGATTATGGGCGGTAGTGAGAGGACGGTGCGGTTGGAGTCGTATATTACAGGATAGACGGGCGAGTCTCTGATGATGTGCAGGTAGCGGCCGAGGTGCTTGTCTTTCTACGATGGGTTAGCCAGGTCGGAGAGTACGCAGCTGAGCACTTACGTCGTAGAATTCCATAAGCTCCTTCCCGTTGAGCTCCTTGCTCTGGTTCAGAGGAATGAACTTGATATCTTCTGGCGGAAGAGCCTCGTATGTGAAGGGACCCTTGATCGCTGCTTTTATCAGCCATGCACCTCATCTTTTTCACGGCGCAGACATACTGTCAAGGTCATGCGTTCCAATTGACACTAATGTTCTCTGTCGCGCCAGGTTCTGGTGGAGCTTGTCCTGCAATGCGATGAAGGAGTCATACCGCTCCTGGGTTAATTTGATGTTCCGCAGTACGACACCAGAGATCAATGGTCGAATTTTTGTTGTCTGGCCCACAGTCAGCGCGCTCATGCCATCTTGCAACCCAGTTTCCATAGACGCACCTCCTCCTTCACTGTGATGGTCTCGAGCTCCCCAGACTTCGGTGGCGTAAGTGTCCACTTCGGCAGCTGTTGCTTTTCTAAGAAGACTCTGAGGTTGAGAGCGATGCCCTCGAAGCATAGCATGTCATATCGGTTCGCGGGTATTTCGATCTTGAGCTGCGGTGGTTGCGCCTGGTCCTCTGGCTTCGTGCTCTGGCTTGTGTCCTCGTCCAGCTCGATACCGAATTCGAAGCATAACTCGTCGAACTCTTCGGTCGTGTATTCTCTCTCGAGCTCCTTGAAGAGGGCCGCCTTATCCACGGTAATGGTAGGCATGGCAGGCCGTAGTCGTCGCTATGCGCGGGGCAGGTGCGTGGTGGGGTAGTGAGGAACTCGCGAAGGACGCGGTCGGGCGGATAGATTCTAGTCCCAGGAAAGGAGAGGGGAGAGGTGCGAAGGGAAGCTTGGGGAGCTAGAATTGGCACGCCAGAATGTTTTGCAGCGAGCGACGTGGGTTGACTCAGTAGCTGTTCTGACTCAATTCCGATTCATTGGCCGCGTCGGAAAACAGGACGGGCCGACCATTTCTCCGAAGAACCCCCCAAGGGGGCTGAAGTGAGAGCAACAACAGCCGGCGTTTCGCAGGATTCTAGATGTTGGACATTGTTTCTGTGACAGACATTGTCTTCTCATTGGTTAAGTTCTGACCTTGCATTAGATTTTGGTTTAGGCAATCCCGCATCCCGAAATATGCTAACAAGTATGGCAGGATCAAGCAAAACGCCTGCCGATGCCATCTCGTGTGCTCATCAGCCTCTGCCAACAAGCTGCTTACCTCCCCAATCGTCTCATTCAATGCTCGTAAGCAGCCCATTATGCCATTTTGGAACTCCAATTCCGTGCAAAACATCAATGCATGCCGATGATGATGCCTTCCTGAGCTAGATCCTCCGAATATCCCAATATGTGCCGTCTCGCAGTAGTCTATGCCCAGCACACGACCCTAGGTGTGGCTCCAGAAATTGAATTGAACATGTCGCTCGCTGAATCGAAAATCACTAAATCGTGAACTGGACTTAATCCTTCCAATCCCACACCTGCTTCAGGAAGTGGGCCATGTTGACTTTCTTTGTCTTCATTTCGATCATCCAGGGGTGGTCGAGCATGCGCCAGGGAGAAGCTCTTCGTGGTGGTTCCTTTTCAAGGCTGTTGATGGTCAGCAATGCACTGCAAAGTAAAATGGACCGCCGTGGAGGTGTATCATAGAAGCGTATAGCCCACAGATCGGTACATCAGAACGGAATTAGCGACTCACCAGCACTCAATGAAGTATTTAAAGTTCTCAGACCACCGGATGCCGTTCTCTGGCTCGTCCTTGAGCTTAGGGATCGGTTGTCGCACAATATATGTCAACAAATCTATCAGTCCAGCGCGAGGATTCACTTCCGTGCCGTCGGCGGGGAACGGGAATCGGTGCTGCGCCACCTCCAGTAGGGTGACACCTAAGCTCCAGACATCACTAGTAATGGTGTAGCTCTGTCCAGTAATCCGTTCAGGAGCCATGTAATAGGAGGTTCCGATAAAGGTGTCGGCCTCGCCTTTGGTACCGAAGTCGCCAGACACTCCAAAATCGCACAATTTGACTTGCCCATCACGGGAAAGCAGGATGTTGCTCGGCTTGATGTCGCGGTGAATGATCCTGCGAGCATGGAGATAGGTGAGACCGTTGAGGACGCCTTCAGCCACTTTTCCGAGCACCTTCTCGCCGGTCCGTCCTCCGAGTTTCTTGACCTCGCGGTAGACCGAGTCCAGAGATCCGCCTTCACAGAACTCCATGGCGATACTAATGGTCCTGGTACTATCGTCTACGAATGCGCCGTAGTAGCGGCAAATGTGTTGGCTGGCGCATTCTCTGTTGAAGTTGAGTTCACGCACAATTTGCTTCTTGACATCCGGATCGGGATTCGTCGTGATGATCTATCGAGCGGGTCAGACAGGGCATGCAGAAGGATTGATAAAACGTACCTTGAGCGCGAACACCTTCTTTCCACCCTTGAGGACGCATTTGGTCACGGCACCTCCGGCACCTTCTCCCAAATTGTCCTTTTCCTCGATCAAGCCTCTCGCAGAAGCCGCTTTGAAGCCCAAATCGTCCAGATCGTCCACGTCCAAGGGAGCACCCTTTTTCGCGGCCAACTCGTCCAAGTCGGGGAGCGGCTGGCTGCTGTCTCCTCTCTCCATCGATGGCGCGCCCTCACTACCACCCGATATCGCCGAGATAGGATCCGAAGGTCTGTGGAGACCTGGGAAGCCAAGGGCTCCTCCGTTGTAGGAAGATGCTGATCCATTTGCCTGTACTTCGCCAAAGCTGCCGGATCTCGAGGTTGCGCTTTCGTTGCTGGAGCCTCCTGCCGAGAGACCGATCTGGAGTGGGGGCACAGCGGGTCGGGTGCGGCCTTCTTGAGGGGTGTGGCTGGTGCCCATGGGCGTCGAGAGGTGTAATCGGGGTGGCGCGGGCTTCTGGAGGGTCAGCCCATCGCTGCTGCTGTTTACGACAGGTCGCGCGTGGGGCGAAGGAGGTATCGAGAGGCCGAGACGTGGTGTACGGCTGCCACTCTGCGAGCGGGCACCCGGAATGGGCGGTCGGAGGAGCGGTGCGGGGGAAGACATGGTCAGCTGCGTCGGCGGTGACGATGGTGCGTCGGGGTCTGTGGGGTGTTGCATGTAAAGGTCTTCACAGTCGTGCGCGTTCGCCCAGCGCTCTGTGGAGATGAAGGAGGCTAGTAGCACTGGTAGCGGTCAGGCGAGATCTCGGCGGGTGCGGCCGGTGACGCAGCGGCAGATGAGGTGTCGCAGACGGGCCAAGCGTATCTAGGTCTGCAGCTGGCAGCAGACGTGACGGCGAGGAGGGGTGACGTGTGTGGAGGTCTGAGGTTGCACGTCGCTCTCTGCGAGGTCCCAGCGGGGTGGGTTAGCTGCCGTCAGCCGAACGACTTGACCGGCTCTCCCACTGTTCGCGCTACTCGAGCACAAAGGACAGCACTTGGTCGTGTGTGAGGGCAAGGCCGCTGTGATCAAGTGACGTGAGCGGCCGCGAGTCACGGCGGGCCTGAGATGGTGTAGGTACGGGAGGATGCACGCGCGCCCGAGCAGCTGGGGAAGGCACGGGTGGGCGGGCGGCTGGGCAGGTCTGTCTTGCTGCACGCAAAAGCAAACGGCTGCGACTCGGTGAGGTTTCAGATCGCTCGACCTGGGAGGGGCTGTCGAAGATGTGGTGATGGCGCGTGCAAACTAGACTTGCCGGGAGAGGAATGGACCGTGTGGGTGTGCTTAGAGCATGTGACAGCACCGCCGCACATGAATTAGAGAGCGAAAATGCGTCTGGGAGGCACAAACGAGCGTGTGAAGGTCAAATTTTGGATGGTCGACGGTGCGAAAAAGTAGGAGGAGAGGCACACGAAATGGAGCTTTTGCGGCACAGGCTTCGTTCGCCCGCTTGAGTGGCTACGCGGCACTCTCGCAAGCGCTGAGGGAAGCGCCTTATGAGTGGATTCCGGCCGGTTTCAAAACCCGCCTGCAACGTAGACGCCTCTCATTCGAGCGCCTGGCCGAATGGGCTATGCGTTGGAAAGGGGAGGTAGCCTGCTCCGCCTCGCACCTACTGCTCTACACCTCGCATCTTACGTGGGTGTATCTACATAAATACATCATCGACCAGCATCGTGCAGCAGCAGCGCAGCCAGCGCAAGCCTCAGGGCCCGCGTGTTTCCCGAACCGTCTTTCCCCAGGATATCCACCCTGGCCTCCACGCGACGACCCCGAACCCTTCACATACCGTAGACACACGACCTCGGGACAGGTAAGGAGGCTGACGTTAGACCTGCTGCGAACGTTGCACAAACGCACCCACAGCAGTGAGAATACCAGATAAGGCAGCGCAAGTCTAACTGTTGAGGCCTCCTCTTTGGCCCCAACAGCCCAAAGCGAACCCAGGCTTGAGCAATCGTGAGAAACGGGTCTGTGGTGGCGCCCTGCGGCTGTAGCTTCGTGCAGAGAGCCCAAGTAACGCACTGGTACGAACTTGGCAGGGCCGAATCCGTTGCGCGGGGTCGTCATGTCACTCAGCATCATCTTTAATGACTTGACGTTAAGATTCCCGATGCTGACGCTGGAGCGCGCAAACGGTGAAGAGTGCCTATAGTAATTTGCCGACCGAAGCATGAGGCAGTTTTAATTGTCCGTGGGAACACACTGCACTGCACACATTGGATGTGTAATGTGAATGCGAAGGGAAACCCACCTAACTGACCCTGGTTAGACAATCTGCCGATAAGCGTTGAAGTAGTGCCCCTCCTCGAGTCTCCAATATTAGCACCTGCAAGCCTAGTTCGTAGGTCATCAGGATTGGTCTGCGTCTATAAGAACGCCTCATCTAAATAATTAGAGTAGCAGAATCATGCTCCTCCATTGGTAAATGTGGTCTTTGACCTTCCGAAAGCAACATTCAAAGTTAAGAGACATGGGAAACGGAGAAAGTGCATTTCATGCTGTCAAAGCTCAGCAATTGAGGTGAGCTTCAGCACGGCAAGCTCCAAGCCCAGGCCAGGTGCGTCACCACACCTACACTCGACATTCTTCACGGGTAGTCATACGAGCCTTGGCATCTCGTGTTTCCAGTTCACCGGCTCCGATACCTGGATGACGCACGTTGCGACCCTGTTCGAGCTATCTGGCTCCTACGGGAATCAACACTTCCAAGCTTAAATCCTCAGCTCCTGCGTATGTCAGGCCACCTGCTCTCCGCGGCCTACGCTGTTGGCGCGATATAACAGTGTCAGCGATTTACACTCTCGAGGAAATAGTTGAACTACACATCACGCGCTCAGGTTCCTCAGGCTTGACCTTTGCGGCGCAAGCCCAAGTGGGCGTCGTCCACTGAGTCACCGCAGGATACTCTACCCTAGATATCTGAACCATCTATCTCTGCCTAGATGGATCAACGCGCCGCAATTCCAGCAATACACGTGAAAGTGGCAATACCTAAATCACCATGGCCACAAGCGGTGAGCTTTCCCAACACCTGATCTGGTCGAACTGATCTAACCATAATCTCCGCATCGGGCGTGGCTGTGCACCTCCAACACGGTAAACTGATACATACACGAGGTTATGATAGATAGCTATGTACATAAATAGCGGTGCCTTGCATATCACGAATGCTTGAACTACGTTCAATGTATCGTCTCGTATCGAGAAAGCGTCTTATCATGTTGTGTGCAAGATCTTGCACTGCCACAGCTGGCGCTCGTACCAGTGCTCCGTACGATGTATTATCAAATGTGTGAGCTACACACCTGAACGGAAGGCAGGAAGTGTGCTAAAAGTCCGCTAGCTTGGACTCAGTTCGAGCTGTTATGTATGCGTAGACTCAACGGCACGTAAACAAGTCACCCCAGGACACCACTTCGCGAGGAAGAACGAATGCCACATTACGAAACAAGTCAAACCAGGCTCCATGCTCAGCACACTCCAACACTCCTACCACCGTTGATTCAGGTTGTTGAAGACGATAAAAGAAAAGCTCTCCTCTACCAGCTTGGACACCAACCTCGCCAGCGTCTTGGCAAGCTCAATCGATGATCGCTCCGCTGGCTGCATCACTAACTGCCTCGAGTACGAATACTGACTCTATGGAGCTACGATCCGCGCCTGTTATGTACATGCGTCACCACACTGGGCAAGAGGGAAGAGCAGAACCCGTACGCAGGGGAGTTAGCAGCAATGGCAAAAACTATGGACATGCTACCAAAGCTCAGGTCCTGTAATATTGCACTAGTAACAAGAAACAAAGCTGTCGTACTCACACTAAGAAGACCGCACTAATAATTAGGACAGAGATATATTAGCAGTATCTATAGATTGATCATAGTATTAGAAAGAGAGGGGAATACGATATTGTTCCTATGGCTCCTAATAAGCGAAGAATACGAACTTGCAACACTCGCCAAAAGGAAGGCAAAGGAAGCTATAAGACTAGGCGCTATACTACAGGCACCGCTCCCTAGGATGCGATTGACAACACTTAACATCGCAAGAAAACTTGGCACTGCTAAAAGGCTACTAGAAAGGGTTAGGAAATACTCTAAAACGATTAATACAGCACTACCAGGAAAGCATACGCGGCAACTCTATAACTAACTACTATAGAAAGAAGCTAGCGTACTTGCCTAACTTAGAACAGGCATGGCAAGGTTAAACGCATATTTACACTAAATTAGAGCCTTCGTGACAGATTAGTGCGAGTGCAGACAAGCGCAAGAGATAGTAGAACACTTTCTCTTTCGATGTAGAAGATGGACAACGCAGAGGACGGAGATGTTACAATGTACACAAATAAACAGAAGCAACATGTCTTTCTACCTAGGTGGAAAGGCCCCTACGGATGACGAGAAATGGGCTCCAAATATGGACGCGGTCCGAGCAATAATACGGTTTGCAATCGCTACAGGTCGCCTTGACGCAAACTAATAGCAGATAAACGAAGATTCCTAACTACCTCATATAATTGACCCACCCCACACATTACCTCGTGGCATAGAAGCAGGCGCCGCTTCACCCGCTAAAGATAGGACGTTAAACACTTAGAGAATGCACTCTAAGCTAGTCTGCGATTAACACTACTAACCCACGAGAAATTAGAGAGAAAGGGCAAGCAGAGAAGGACGGAAGCGTAAAGGGATTAAATATAGGCTAAATAAGATTAGAACCTGCTAGAGGAAGTAGAACAATGTAGATATAAGGGCTAAATAAAGCTAAGATTACTGGAGGAAGTGAAATAGTAAATTAGCGTTAGTAGCCCTTTCGGCTTAGCCGCCGGGCGTTAATGAAGTGTGTGTGTGTGTGTGTACATGCGTCTGCGAGCACCCATCCGCTCAATTACAGTACGAGGACCAGGACGGCTTCCTCACCATGGCCAACAGGATCGCTCAGATTCATGGAGGAAAGCTTTTGCAACTTTTGATAGATTGTAAATACAAGATAATTACTGACTGGACTAAACGAGGACAAAGGTAAGCTGAATAAGCTAAACTAAAAGCGGACTAGTCTACTCGTACTTAAGGCCAAATATGTGTTGAACGCTTTTGCAACATGTCAGAGACGACTATAAAGCAGTTAAGAATCTTATACGACGCAAAATCCCTGATCTACCTCTCGCGTCTGCTCCTCAACTCCCGAACCAGGCGACTGCGAACAGGATGGGGGCCAGCGCAGCGTCTCCCAGACCTACATCCACAAATAAGGAGTCATTAACCCCACCCAAACTTCCCACGATCGGCGCGGTGACGAAAAAGTCCTACCGGAGGCTTGATAACAACAAGAGGCGTACTCCAAATGCCACCCACAAGAAACCTCGGCCGCTCCTGGATACAGACAGAGAGTAGGATTGCAAAGACGCGAAGTCCAGGTGGGCCGAAAAGCTCAGGACTGAGCCTCCAGGCGTGGAAGACAGTAAATCATCGTGTGACCCTACACCAAGTTTTCACACAATGCGCGAAGTTCACTAAGAAGGACTTGGATTATCTCGTTTCGGGCATCGACTATGAGAACCCAACTCCAATCATGGATGGGTTGAGCAGAATTGCAAGAAAGACGGCGAAACGAGTCATCTTCCCAAGGATTAGTTGGATCATGATGAGGAATGCACTGCGAGGTCGTGAGGTTGCCCTCCGGACTATGCACCAGGCTACCAGGGCACTGTGGATCCGTGACAACGTTGGGGGCAAGACGGTAGCGGTTGAAATGCTTGAGCTATGTGAGTGGGTCTAGTGATCGAGACCTTGGGTCTTGATCTCTAATGCTAGAATCACTAGTTACTAGCCTCTCGCATAAAGCTGAAAGTCGACGATTGGAAAAGACAGTGAGTCACCCAGGACGGGTAGGACACCGACCGATCGCTTGCTTTAGAATTTTATACCCAAGTTTTAGCCTCATGGGGGAGCTGGCTACACGCGCCAATCGAAAATTTTCTTCCGAAGTAGCGCAGAGGTCTTCATGACGAACGGCCGTATCGATCTTGACCTTATCGTTACTTACGTGCTCCCTATGGGAGGCAATCGCCTACCAATCTCTCCAGTTGAAGGGCACAATTGAAATTCTGAACTCCCGTCTACTTTCCCAAATCTTCGGCAATAACCTGCTGTGCGTATTCAGTATTAAGAACTACGCCTGGATTTCCATCCAGGAGTGTTGACGCAGTAAGGGAACTCAGTTGTGTGTATACGTGAAGAACATAAGCTGAGTGCTGCTGGGCAAGTACATCATCGGATGTATGGAAGACTACAACAGACGTGCGGTCATCGACAACCTCACTCCGCTAGAGACCTGACGCCCAACGAGGCAGCAACCACGATGATCCCGTATTTCGATGAGAAGGGGTTTCTCACGATGTGGTTTCCGCTTCGCCAAGCGGTCCATCTGAAAGAAATCATCGAGGACAGGGTGGTGAGCCACCCGACGTTGTCCACGTCTGCTCACAGATGTGGGCCTTCTCCCGCACGATCTTCTGCTTAATGTGTGGAAACGTTTTCAAAGCCCTCGATCTCGACAACAAAGAGTTCCCTGGCCCAGATAACGATGTAATGTCCCATATCCTGATTACACTTTACAGTGGGGGGACAAAAAAACAGTTTTTTTAGGCCTTTTTAAAATGCTTATAACTAGATCAATAGCAGATCTCAAGTTGGGTGAAGTATATAATTTAAATGAAAAGGTTTTAAATATTTACTCTGAGATTTTAGTTTATTCTTAGTCAGCGAGATACAAATACAAGAATTTAGTAAATTTAGAACTTATTTCTTATGAAAATTTACCTATTTATAACTTTTTATTAACCTATAGAAACCTACTAACATTACACTAGTCAAAATAGGCATTGGGCTAATTAGCTTTTTTAACATAAGTTTATTATCTTAGTAATAAGTTATTAATAAGTTAAAAAAATGGTGTCTGCTTACATAATGTATAATTATGTAATAAATTATTAATTGTATAGTGTAAATTAATATCTTTTTATATATAGTCTCCTTATCTCCTATTTCCCCAAAATTTTGCCAAAATATCTTCCCAACTTTCTAAATATAAACAAGAAGTTTAACGTCTTTTAGAAGTTGATATCTCTATTTCTACTATTTCTACTTTTCTTAAAAGGCCTAAATATAGTATCTATAATACTATTTATCGAATAAAAGAAAAAATGTGTTTAAAAATAATAATACAGTCTAAAAAGATAGACTAAAAAAGATATCTTTAAGAGACTTAAGAGTTATTAATGGGGACTTAAAAAAGTCCCAAAAAATTAAATAAAAGACTATTATATAAGCATAGCCCAAATCTCTCTATTAAAAGTTTCCAGTGACTTTTAAAAAAGGATGAATACAAGACAAAGACCTTAATATAAAAACCTCTTATAAATAAGAAAAAAGCTAAGACTAGGCTAAATTTCGCCAAGACTTAACAAAATAATATTAAAAATATTAACTTAAATAAAGTAGTATTTTCTGATGAGTCAGCAATTAAAACAGGTCACGGGTCTAGGACAGAATACTATAGAATAAGAAAAAGTTCTATAGTAAATTCTAAAATTGTGGATACCCGCAACAAAAGTAAATCCATTAACATTCTAATTTATTGAAATTATAGAGAAAAGGTCTGCGGATTTTCTTATAATTTTAATTTTTTAATACTAACTTAGTTATAGCCCTCAATATTGTTATTTAAGTATAGGAATTAATTTAGACGGGGGGAAGATTTAAATTAGTTGTTAATAAAACGTCTAAAATAACGTTTAGTTTTAGTAATAAGGATTGTATTAACAGGATTTTAAATCCTATTATTAAACTATTAATAAAAAGGCGTAAGTATAAACTCTCTCTTTGTTTTTTCATTTTAATATTTTATTTATATATAACTATATATTATATATATTTATAATATTATGAGATACTTTAGGCTAATGACTATATTATATATTGGAAATCTTAACAGGATAATTCACCTCACTACAAAACCTCTAATATTTTATGGTAGTTTTAAAGAAATAACGTTAGGCTTTCCGCTTATTCTCCCTATTAAGCTAATATAGTACTAATTGAAAAAGTCTAGTTAGTAGTTAAAAAATAACCTAAATAAAAGGCCCAGGGTCTCTTTCGGTTTTAGTAATAACGAAAAAAGTATAGTCCTTTTTATTAAGACTATATATAAAACTTGGTGGGAAATACCGCAAAAGGTATTGGATAATTATATACTATCACTACGTAAACATTGGGTGACCTTAAAACAGGCTAAAGGGTGGTATACTAAGTACTAGTTAATATTTAAATAAATGAGTTTCTTTATCTTTTTTTAACTTGGTTTTAAAAATCTATATAAATAAAAACTTTATTAGTAAACCTATATTCAAATTTAATATATAAACCAGAAAAGCATTAAAGAAATATATATATAAGAATTTAACAATTTTATACGTTTAAAAAATATATAAGGCCTTGAGGTAGAGTAAAAAGTTTTGCCTAACTTCACTGAATTAACACATTTTTCCTATATTTACTAAGCATAAAGTGGATCTATAACTAGGCTTTCCTAGATGCTTTCTATAACTCTATATATTACTTATAACTTTATCCTTATTATTGGCCAAGTCATTGAAGTTTACAAAAGGTACTTAAAATGATTTTTGTCCCCCCACTGTATATCCATTGCGGACGCTGACTCGGCCGTATTTTAGCTACTTCTTGTGCTAACTGAGACCATCGCTGCTGAAATAGAGCGTCTTTACACATCCGGAATCCTTCTGCCGCACCCCGCCGACCTACCAGTTCCCCAGCACGTGGAGTCGCGTCGCTCTATTCGCAACCCCGGTAGCGGAATGGACATGGCCGAGTTTCTCGTAGGCCTCCAGCGCCGGCCGTAGACCAGTGGGTACTGGCCCTCTATGCAATCGAACATCTTCTGATACCTGCAGACATTGACTCGAAACGTTCGGCCTCTACCTAGGTACTATTCCGCGTCCGCTCGTTCATCTTTCCGGGTCTGCCCGCACTTCTCGATCTTATGGCATGCAACGGCAGGCAGCTCGATTTTCTTCTCTACCGAGCATGTCCCAATCGTGAAGATACGAGGTCATTCAAGACAGTTTTATTTAAACTTGTCTTAGTTCTATGTGTTACCCCTGGACGAGAGATACAGTGGTCGACTGCATCTACTCTGTACGTGCACGGCCGACCATACAAAGACTGTCACGGTTTGGAGTCTCCCTTTCCCCACTTGCAGTGGCGCCTCACCTGTGTTGAGATGCGACTACCCATCCTACACTAGCGCTGTTTACAGCCACTCATGTATACCTACTGTTCGTAGCTTCACCCAATACAACAACAAGTACAATTCTCAATTTCTTCCTTATGCGTATGGATCACTAGCTCTCACAAAGACACAGTGTCGTAATGGAATGATAAATTGTCGCGGTGCGCAGAGCGGACAGTACACAGTGAAAAGATTATGGGATTGAACTGAGGTTGTACTATCTAGGAGCTACAGAAGGTATAGGTGCACAGGCACAAATAACGCTAGTCCTAGATAGGTGGAAGGTAATTCATAACCACGTTATGGTAGGAGCAACTATCCTGTAAGGTAAGAGCCATAAACCGCGACATACATTATAGCTTAATAGCGCGCACAGGGGTGACGAAGTGGCCGGAGGAACGGGCGGACAGCGTGTGAGGGTGAGCGTAAGCGTGTAACTAGGCGATCTGATGGGTTGGGGTTTATTACCGCCATGGTGTGAGATACGAGGGCTGCTCTAAAAGATAACAGGGGAGTCGAGCGTGGAGACAAAAGGGAGCACATAGAAGAAGCCCAATAGGCGGATGTCACTGGTTCAAAGCTCGGAGCCAGAGAGTTCCTGGAGACGGATTCATCAGCTTAGAGGATTTGGCGGAAATGGATTGATCAGGTCGGACAAGGGAACATATTCGATGTTTATGCTTTGGTTTATCTCCGTACGAAGCCATAGTTATCATGGGCAACTCATTGGGACAGGATGCGCCGCGTGACAGTGGGTAAAGTTGTAGGCTGATGGCAGCTAAGCTTCATGCACACGGTGCGAGGTCAAGAATATCAGACAGGCAGCTTGCAAACTATTTCCCGACAACAAAGAGTTCGAAATGAACGACAGTGGACTCAACAAGCTCTTATATCACCTAGGTTCCTTCGGTAGGCTCACAACAAGGTCACCCAACACGCTAGTAAAATGGGAACAAGTGAACGATTTTCCATTCAACGTATAGAAATTTCAATTCGTAAGCTACATTAACTGTTAGGCAAAGTCGATATCACCGCGCTAGGTGACACGGATGGTATGGTTGAGCCAGGCGGCATCATGATGACAGGCGCGGGTGGGATGGAGATGAAGACCACCATCACGGCCAAGAATCTAGGTTCCCGTTAGCTGGGCATCAGGCTAGCACCATTAGGTTCGAACAGGCTTACGCGGCGGTCGCTGTAAAGATATCGGTGTTTTTTCTCACGCCTTGCGTCAATACAACCAGGCCCAAGGCGAAGACTAACGTGAAACCAGCGAGACACAGGAGCAGAGCTTTGAGGCCACGAAGTTGCGATAAGACTGATATGGCAACGACCGGCAACAGACACGCGACAATAGTTGAGATTCCAGACGTCCATCTCAGTGCGCTGTTCTCCGACCAAGACACTAACGTTTCCTCTTTTCTTACTTTGGCTGCCCAAGGCGCTACGGATGCTTTTGAATTCTTTGGATCGTTGCCTACGGTTTGCTCTATATCGCTTGATTTTCGATTAGCCTTGCGCTTCTTCGTGAGAGCCCTACGGAATGGTGTCAATTCCGTGGCCAACCAGTGCGTCAGACCGTCTATCTGACTCTGAGGTGCAGTAAGTGCTAGATCTGGATCACGCTTGCTTTTGGCAGGTCCCCGCAACGATAGCAGACCCCAGAGAAGCTTCCTGAATTGAGACCAGAGACTTCCTAGGTCATCATCGGAGTTTTTCTGTAATAGACCCCACGTGCTCACAGGCCCGTTTTGATCACGGATTTTGAAATTGCCATAGCGCTCATGGCGGATCCACTTCCGCAGAGTGCGCATATTGAAAGGTTCGGGGTCTGGCAATGCACAAATCTGAGAGTACTGTAGCAATGCCTCATCTGATCTGCTATCAACAGCCATCGCTATTTTATTCTCGGAGATTGTTTGAACTCACTGTATTCTTTCAAAGCTCTTCTGATTTCTTTCATCGTTTGATATTGCTCCGATTTCAGCCCGTCGTTCACGAGGTCGTCGGCATACTCGGCGTAGCTTTTGCCGTCAAACTTGTCGGCATACTCCAACTCGTGAAGCCTCCGCCGGAGACTATTGAGCTCGCACTGGTAATACAACAAGCTTTTGACATTCAAGTCTCTGAATCGAGGGAATGCTGCGAAGTCGGGAGTTTTCGCCATCAACTGGGCTAACTGGGGCCATCCTTGCACGGAATCCTCTGGAAGATCGTTTCTATTGCTGCCATTATCATCGGCATCGTCCTCAGCGATATCATCGTCGCTGTCTGCTTCGGCTGATTCGGGCTGTGCAAAGCGCTCTGAAGCGTGAGTTGGGATCGAGCTGCCAGATGATGTAGACGAGGCTGGGCGATTCGGATGGGCTAGACGATCGGAACTCGAAGCTTGTTCTTGCATCTTTCACATAGGTATATATGATCGTAAATGCATGTGCAGCGAAGGTTTTGCGCCTACGTTCGTCGAAAGATGTGTAACCAGCTTCACCCTCGGGCTATATAATATCGTCACTTCTCGCCTGCCAAATTATGAGTGCAGCTTTGTGCATACTCCGGAGTTAGATTCCTGTGGTTGGACCGTGAGGCACGTTCGGCGCTTCAGCTCGCAGGGGTTTCACCCGCAGGCGCATACAATTGGTGCCACACGCATGCACACCGCTTCATAATGATATTCAGCTCAGACAAACTCTTAGCCACGCGCCAAAGCCCCAGCATATGAACACGAGCCTTGGCGCCCCCAACTGGATCCTGCTAGCGCCAGCCTGCTCAACCTTTCTACCTTTCTACCCACCGTTGATACTTCGAACTTTCTGCGAAAATCAAAGCGGGAGATCGAGCTTTGACAGTAACGTCTACTGGATTGATGTGATACCTAGAAAATCGGGCGAGGTTCTTGACATGTTGACAAGGAGACAGCAATCATGGCCAAACAGGATAAAAACTTATCTATGGTAGTTCCTCGGAACCGCGAATCTTTTGTAATCGAAGAAATGATTGTCGAAGACCCCGAGGCAATACCTGCGGGTATCAAGCGCCGAAGCACACATGTTGCTGTTGCGAAACTAACCTGGATGGACGCTCTTAAAGTTGCTTTGATGGGGCCAAAGAGCTTAAGGCAAAAGTTGGCTGCCAATGTTGAATGGGCAGAGGTGGAAGACTCCAGTACAGATGTATGATACACTGTCCTCAAACGAATGAAAGTCAAATGAGTGACCGATTATAGGCTTTCGACGAAGGAGTGAGCCCTTACACACTCACGGTGTCCATATACAAACACGAGTCAACTGAACATATTCTGGCGCGTTGCGTCCTCGACACTGCATCCATCATAGGCAATATCATATCCGCCGACCTTGCGCGTCGACTTGGCTTCGGTAATGACGACTTCAAGCCCTTGAATCGAAGCGAGCAGACCTCGGTGGACCTAACGGGATCCTCAGTGCAGTTTCTAGGCGCTATTTTGATTTCATGGTTTCATAACACCAGTCCGAGAGTGTTCCGGAACATGCGCTGCCTGGTGTCTGAAAGACTAGCGGTCGATTTGGTGGTAGGCACACGGACGATCATACAAAACAATCTCCTTACGCCTCAGAATGAGGCGTTTAGCTCTTCCCGTCTTAAACAAGGTCACGGTCTTACACGTTCAGAAGCACATGAGGCACCATCAGCACCCCCTCCATTAGATATCATCCAACCGTCTCCTCCTTCGCAAATAGGCCATTTCACTCAAAGCACAGAAGAAAATCAAACTCGCATAGATCTAGGATCAACACAATCCTCGCAGCGTCCTAAATCACCTGGTTCTTCGAAAACGTCTACACCTCCCATCTCTTCCCACGCGCCCACATCCTCGCAATCGCCCCCGGATCTTACAAAGACAAAGCCGACTGAACATTTGAATCAAGAGAAACCATCTCATTTGGAACCTGCTACAGATGAACTTAGTGAACCAATTCCACGCCCCGGGTTCCAAGATCTACATATCGCACCTTCTCTGCATGTTGACGTGACCAATCACGTCCCTGATCGTCAGACTCGCAAGCATGGTGCTTTGTACGACAGGTTCAACATTCTTCTCACGCGCAAACTACCTATAGTAATGGTTCGCCCTACGATGGGTATAACCATAGGTACAGCATACAGAGACTTGCCATTGGAATCGGGTAAGTACCACGACACCTACCGCATCGGCAAAGCACTGAACGACCATATAGACCCCCTTCAGGAAAACCTTGCTTGCGAAGTAGCAATCCATGAGACAAAGGTAAAAAACGCCCTTAACGCAGTATCGAGGGCCGAAAAAGGAAGTGTGCGATATAAAGAAGCAAAAGCCTCATTAAAGAAGAAAAGAAGAGCGCTTGAGTGTGTCGAGATAGAATTCGAGCTGTACGAAATTGACATGGCATTATCGAAGGCCATGTCGGACAGATCCGTCAAAGCCTTTAAAAACAGGAGGAAAGAGTTGCTGGCGCAGCTGGCACCTATAAATCAGCAGACCGGCCAGTGAAATTTCCTGATCCTATTGGCTTTTCAGCTGCTGATGTCTAGACAGACACAAATAGAAAGGTACTCGTTGAAAAGATAGCAGACCTCGAAACCAAAGGGAAAGCAGTTCCACCAACGGCGGACACGACTGAAGAGAGGGTATCAACAGTAGGCTTGCAGAATGTCGCGCAGGAGGCGACTAAGGGGGTCTCGGAAAAGCTTCAAGAGGCACTTCGGGCTGCTAAATGGAAACTTGAACTCTACGACATCCACGTCACGCTGCAGAAGAAGAATTTGGAGTGGACAGAGAAGGCACTCAGAGATCAAAAGAAGAGCCTAGAAGAGCAACTGGCCATCAGAAGTAAGAGCTCAAAATAGAGATGAACACAAGATTTATTTGTATGCGTCTTGAAGACGATAAGTCAACCTTTGCCTTCGCTTGATGTCATTGAGCTGCCCTAGCTTTCTCAACGAGGACGAATCCGCCCTAGATGCAGCCGCCTGTTTGTAACCTTAGGTAATATCCACACATTTTCCGTCACCCCCCAGCTCGTGTACAACGACATTAGCAACAAGTGTCGAGCGATACTTAGTTTGACAGCGCTGCCAACGAACCGTACTCTTGGCGTACGGCTCGTGGTTCCGTACCGTGCACGTGCCACACGCTGGTCTTTTTCTCTCTTAAAGACTGTCAAGTGAACTGTGCACGGTACGGAATCACGAGCCGTACGCCAAGAATACAGTTCGTTGGCTGCGCTGTAGTTTGACTTTCTCCCTCATGTCCAAGGCTCATCTTATCAGCGGCAGTCTGCTTCTCTTCATATAAAATTGCGACGCACCATATACACCATTGATTTGAGATTGCATTCTTAAGTAAAAATGACTTTCAAAAATCGATGTCGGACCACGCGTTATTCAATGTCCGCTCCCAGTCTCCGGCTTCCAATTCAGATCGTCCCTCAATAAAATATAAAACCCCAACGGACAGATCACATCACTCTGCTTAACCTCAAGCCACGTGTCCTTCGAGCACAGACTCCCGCTCACCGTAACCGGCGGCTGAATGTACGACGGGATTCCGCAAGGCGACGAATTAACCACATAAGAGTGTCCAGGCAGCATCACCTTCGGCGGATTCGGCGGGCTCGATCCAGCGGCTGGCTTATTCGCGTACGTAGTGATGCCTTCCTTTGCGCCTGCGCCGATCGCATAGCCGGTGAAGGTAAAGTGACTGGGTCCGTTAAACTTATACAGCAGCGGTGCCTGGAGAATTGAGGGAAAGTCGAAGAGGAGGCTGCGGATTTTTCCCTGGGTGGCAGCGGGGTCGAGATTAAGGTTGAAGATGGTGCAGTAGTCGTTTGGAGTGACCTTTGCCCAGGAAGATGAGGGGAAGGCTTTGTATGGCTGCTTGGCGGAGATTTGGACCAGCGCTGAGGTGGATACGCTACCATACGGTAGTTTCCCGGAAGGTTGGAAGGGGTTCGTGGGGCATGTGAGGAAGTTGCGGCTGTCGAGCGAGGTGGATGCTGCGGAAACAGTTGCCAGTAGGCTGATGAAAAGGGCGGAGGTCCACATGTTGATGGATTAGAAGGTTGAGCAGGATCAAGTTCGTGATGTCAGAACCTGAATCTCCAGTAGTGAACTGTAATGTCAAGACTTGAAGGAGAAGACAGGCACTAAGATAGTAAGCCGACTTTACCGTCATGCGCCATGCTCTGTATGGTGCTGAGTCTCCTATCTGCCCTCTATGAAGTGGCTTTCGTACACCCCGGAGTGTTCACTCGCTGGGCGCTCAGGCTATTGCTTTCATGTAGATCATACATTGTATAGTCAAACATACTAAACTTGGACGCCAATTGCGGCAAATCACCACCAATCACCTTCACCTCACCCGACAGACTACCTCAGACACTCACTTGCACAACACGGCTTTTCCATAGAGAACCAACGGCGAGAGATACCAGCAACTAATACACTTTGACGGTGTTCCTAATTTAGATTTACTACTATTGTCGCATAGCGCAACCGGGACCTGCATCCAAGTCCGGCAGCCCAGCGTAGCGCCATCAACTTCAGTACGTTGTCATTTGTCGAGAGTGTCGAGCTACCGTCAATAGTGTACCCATATGCAAGTATTAGGCGAACGTTGAGAATGGGCAAGGATGAGAGAACGGTTCGTGTAGTAGCATTCTAGACCACGCGTAGTCCCAGAGTGTCTTACTTCAAAACGCCGATACCTCATGCTATAGAATGTCGTTGAAGCAAGCATTAGTATGTGCGATAGTGCACCCAGTGGGACTCAGACTCCGTTGGTATCGAAATGGACCAGACCATTTAGCAGCATTTGGAAAACGACCGTCAACGTTAGCACGATGGCGGAGAATTCTCCACCCTAACAACACTAAGCAAGTTATCCAGGCTTTCCGTAGCATTTCCGTCTCTGTATGTAGCTGACCGGTTGGAATAATAAAAATTATGCCACCAGCGCTCTCTTACAAACGTCTTTGCAATGTGTTGCGCTCTGCACATCCATTGCGGCAGCGCCCTTTATCGCAACGTGGCTGACGCGCAAAAGGACCATTATCCCTATGATCCGCCCAATCCCAAAAAGCATCAAAACGTTTCAAATACCCAGTGCTCCTTGCTTTACGGCGCCCACGAGGGATGTGTTGCACAAAGCCTCGTGGCCCACCGAACTCATCTCAATCACAACCACCACGTGATCTCATCAATCCGGTTTCAATCTTAAGTCGCATTTTCAACCTCACCTATAAATTGTTTAGAAGCGGAAAGAGTCGCGCGTGCAAAATTCCGTAGCTTCCCCCGACGTATCGCTATCATTTGTTTGCTAGAACTGCCCGTACCACACGCAAGCCTCTAGGGTTTGCCACACAGATCTATGTGAATCCGAAGGCGTGGAGCAGGCTAAATGACGCCGGGTACAATGGGGGGTTATTTTGACGTCGAAGATGGTTGCCGCACGGTGTGCCCACGAAGCGGCGAAGGTGATGTTGAACGAGGCTACCAGTGGTACGCTAGGGGGTGGAGGGAAGTTGCTGCTAAGTGGAAGTGCAACGTTCAGTTCATTGAACGACTACAAGACTCTCAAATGAACAAGGGAAGATTGTAATGGCTTCTTCCAAAGGTATTAGGATGAACCTCAGAAACAGGACGGCGGTCTGCGCATTGGCCAAAGGGTATCGAAACAGGATAAAATCGAAAGATCAAAAACGCGAGCCGATATTACAGAGATATGGAAGCAAAAGGTTTTAGGACAAGTTCTAGATTCTCTACTTCACTATGCATCCATTACAACATCCTCCACCCCAACCCCTTGTATCGAACCATGAACGCTTATCGTGTAAAGTCATAGCCGGCCGGAGGACAGGCTCAGTTGAAAGATGACATTTACAAGAAGAAAGCAGCGAAGGCACCGACACCGGCAACGAAGCCAGCGGCGTTGTTGAGGGAAGCCGCACCAGTGAAGTACGCAGTGGGAGCAGGCTTAGAGGGGTAGCCAGTGCCAGCCGGGGGAGCCGGAACGTAGCCAGTGCCAGCCGGGGGAGCTGGGGGAGCCGGAACGTAGCCAGTGCCAGCCGGTGGGGAGACGGGGGGAACGGGGTAGCCGGTGCCAGCGGGAGCAGACGGGTACGGGGCGGGAGCCACGGGGTAAGGAGGAGCGCTGTAGCCAGGGACCGGGCTGCTGGCGGGAGGAGCAGGAGGAGCCGGGACGTAGCCAGTGCCAGAGGGCACGGGGGCGACGGGGTAAGCGCTGGAGCCTGAAGGAGTCGCGTAAGGAACGGTGACCGTGATCGTCGTCGAGGATGTGCACTCACTGGTAGGGGCGGGCACCGGGTAGGACGACGGGACCTCAGGGACGGCCGGAGGGGTGGAAGCCTCGTAGCTAGGAGCGGAAGAGGAGGGGACCTCATGCACGTAGCTGGAGTGAGCCGGGACCATGGGAACGTAGCTGGAGTGAGCCGGGACCACGGGAACGTAGCTGGAAGGAGCCGGGGTCTCACAAGACGAGGACGGGACACCGTAGCCAGGGACGTAGGGAGTCTCGGAAGGCTTCACGTAGCTGGAGCTGACCTTGGGGGTCTCCTCGCCGTAAGAGGGGACGGAGGAGCTGGGCTTCGGGTGGTAGGCAGGGACCTAATAGGAACATGTTAGAGAATGTTCGATCTTGACTTTGGGGAGTACAACTCACCTCCGGGGTAGGGGTCTCAGCCGGGTAGCTCACAGCGGGGGCAGAGCTCTCCTCGCCAGTGCCGTAGTTAGGCGGGCTGTAGGAGCCGTAGGAGGGAGCCGCAATGGCGGCAGTGAAGAGAGTGGCAGTAATAAAGGCACGCATTTTGACTGATTAAGTATAGAACTTGGTGTTTAGGGAAGTGTTGGTTGGTTGTTGGCGGGAGGGTAATATTAATGATAGTATTAGTTGGTAAACGATTGGACGACCGACTGGTCAGGTTCGACTTGAGCTCGTGAATTGGCTTGAGTGAAGTGAGGAGGGAAAGTTGTGAACGAGCGACGAGAATGTTTATGTATGTTAGGGGAGATTACGGCCTCAGGAAACAGGCGTCCACTCGAAAGGGGAGAAACAGCGGGCACCAGGGGCAAACGGATTTCAGCCCATGCGAGTGGTCTTCGCTGTGCGTTCGCTAACGCAAGAACCATGCAATCCTGCTGCAAGGTGGTGGCCACTCGACGCGCTCGAGCCCCTGAGGCTAGACCGGGACAGGAAGTTCTTTCTGCAGTGTCAACCAGTGGCTGTCGTATTTTCAGATGAATGACAATGCGCCTGCGCTGCCAGCTGCTGAGTCGAGCTTCCATAATTGCGACTGCGCTGGCATCTCCGGCTGGCGGCTATTGCGAGCCACCGGTACCTATGACGCTCACATCATGAGTGGCGAACTGGTTGGCTCGTTCTCTAGCTTTTTGATTGCGCTGGCGGTGTGGATGGGCTAAGTGGATCGCGGTAGCGTTTGTCGTTAGTGTTGCAGTGTGTTTTGACAGCTATGCTTTTGCGCTTTGCCTGAAGAGGCCAGGGGCCGGCTGAGGTAAGGCCGACACTGCATCGTTACTTTCCAGCGCCGAGACCTCAGCACCAGCACAAGTGACATGAGATGAAAACATGGAAGAGCCATGGGCCAGCCCTGACGGTCACTTCTTATTTTCGGCATTCACTGTCTCCAAGTGTCGTCAGCGCGTTTGACCAGTGGCGTCAACTTGCAAAATCACCGAACATCTCTGCCTTGCGCCTTGAGACACCTCTCTGGATGTGTTGTGACTGAGGTTTACCATTGCGTCCAAGTGCGTTCTGACGATAAAGTTGTCCGCCTCCACAAACTGCGACCGCCATTCCCCAGGGCGATCAAGCTTCTGCACGCCGAGTCACACAAGGCGCGACGCTGGGACTTCCGCGAGACGCCCCGCTCAAATCGATAAACACGCCATAACAAGCATCGCGTGCTTGTGTGTTCATGGGTCGGTGGAAATTACACATGGGCACTCGTCATAAGGCTAGCCGGCTAGTTGTCTTCGCTTGCCTGATTGAGCTGGAGCTTCTGGCTCCGTGTTTGAATGCGCCGAGCCTCATTTCGGTTATTGACCTTAATCGGTGCCGAGCTCATGCACACAAAGGCGGAGGCGCCGTTAAGATCTTTTTTTTTTTTTTTGGCATTCAACCATCACACCAGATCTCAGCCACTTGAGGTGCGCTGCGGCTCTCCGAACGTTGCGTGGAATGTCTCGCATGTCGTGCCCGAGAACGCGAACAAACACTGAGGCGCCGTGTCGTGTTTTCATTATGGGGCCGAAGTCGTGAACGCCATCGTCGCAGTGCAAATCGTCCGAAACCAGTGTGCCGTTCCCCTGCCAAGCAGCGTCGATCTCGGCATAATCGCCGCGCTTAATTGATATCAAGCCGTCTGTGGCTCACGTTAAAGCGACGCGAAATACGACAATAATCCTTCCGTTCGCTTCAAGAAACGCACAGCGGCAGAATTGCTTAGTTAAGTTTAGACGTTCTTATTTGAGCTGAGCGTTCATTTGGGTGTTTCCGCAGCTTCTTATAGGGAGAACTATAGCACCTCGGTCAGATTCGTCGTCGAACAGTTGGGGTTTTCACGGTGTCCTTTCACACGAGCATTGTTGTATCAAGCTTGCCTTGAACTTTCCCGGTGGACTAATCTCGTAGACAAACGCATAACGCAGACGAATACGGTACCCTTACTCTACGCTTCCTCCCGCGAAGACAAACGTGCTGTGTGCGCAATACATCTCCGATGTTGCGTGAGCTGGCCTCCCAGGATCACTGCGCCCAACGGTTGTCCACCTTCGAACACGAACCGAAAGCTGAAACGTTCATTGACTACATCACTTCCCTTCGGCCGCCTACACGTTTCTTTGAACCATACCGGGCAGTGTCGAGCGTGTCAACGTCAAGCTATGGGAGCTTTCACTGGCCCGACCTCAATGGAATGGACTTCCGCGAACCCGCTTTTTGAGGTCCATTCATGTTCCGCGTAGTGTTCGCAAGAGGCTTCGATCTGCTGCTTCTCCTTCGCTTACGTATGAGAACTGGGCCTCTCTACAACCTGCACTGGCACGCACGTCAGTTTCGCATCCCTGTGTCAGTGTCTGGCGAGCACCCTGCTTTCATCCGAGTAGGACCCGCGGTCGCTCGCTTTCCGGATGGTCTGGTCAGATCTACTTTTCGCGCTGCGCTCCCATCGATGACTGACGCGCTCGCTAACCATGTAGAGTCGATACCGCTTTAGGCAATGGAACAGTACTCTCAGTGGAGGACTACACAATCACGCTCGATTTCGAATTGTTTCGTCGCGCCATACCAAGCCTGCCCCCTACTCTGGAAACCGGATCTAGGGATCAACATATGAGGTCGGGCGCACCGTGGCTCCTCGCGCTGGAACGAAGAAGCTCCTATCTGGAAGACTTTTCGCGTCGACTTGTAGAAGTCTCACAACAAGACCCGAGCTTTGAGGCAGTACAGCTCTGCGCGATGTCCCTCAATCCCAGTGTTGGGGACACCTTGGGCCCGCGTTACTTGCGTCTACGTGAATCCCCAACGGCTTCTCTTGGTTTTCCCTGCTTTGAGATTCCTCAATTGCTTCCTTCGGCCGAGTTACCCCCATGTTGGCGCCGTTTTCGTCTTCATTACCCTTCCCCCTTCGCTTGGTGCGAAAATCTCTGTTGGAATAGCCGGACTGCCTACTAGTCTTTGACTGGCCCGCAAATACCCCGGAATGCGTTCTTCTTTTACCGTGGACTTGCAAAATCCCGGTCCACTATATTCACGATCTGCCTGCCGCGTTTCGTTTTTGCAGTGTGTGTAAAAGTGCTGATACAATTTGGTGATGCCGTGCTTTGTCATGGAAGGCCTGCCGGTGGGCACCATCACCATCACATCCTGCGCAACATCAGCGGATGTCCAAAATCAGCGCACTTGCAGCCAGCTCAAGGGTATAAAGCCTATCTTTTTGCTGTCGCTGAGTTCTTCCTTGCTGTACCCCTTCCCAATGCGTACTTTTAAAATTCGAAATTCGCTACGCGAATGTCCTGTGTTCCGTTGGCGGGCTCTAATAATATCTAGGATTTACCTCGATGGGACTTTGCCTCGACGACTCAAATAGCACGAGTGCAACGTTATGTGTTGCCCAGCATCAGGATAATAGCACGCAGATCGATGGTAAGGCTCATCAATGACTAACTGCGGCGTGTACATGCGCAACCCGTCTCCCATTTGGAAGGCGTGAAACTTCGGATGTGCGACAGCTATAAAACCCCTCCTTCGCGCCCTTGTTCATTCTCTCCACACAACTACATGGTCACCTACTACTAGCTAAAAGTTCTTGAGGACTGGTTCATGTGCTGTTCCTCTCCAGGGGAAGTCCTCAAAAGAGATTCACTTAAAGATATGTCTCTTAGTCTCGACCGATTCCTCGCACGAGCATCCCTGTGCTTCTACTCATGTGGACGCTTTGTCATGGATGAAGGACTGTCTGCCCGATGCGCACCATCATCATTAAGTCTCACGCACGATGGTCAAGCGGCTTCAAGAACTGTGCAGAGTATTGCTATGTTCTCTTGTTCTAAATGATATAAATACAAGTCGCGAAGATCGTCTTCGTTCTCTCTACACATTCCATGGTCACCCGCCAGCTACTAAAATCCCTCGTGGCCCTTGCGATGACTTTCTGCCGGTGCAGCCGCCTAAAAGGTAGATAGGCAGCAGATATGCCGTCTTCTTCATCAAAGGGCCTTCGTTTGCATGTTTCCAAAACATTCTGCCCGCCAACCCATGCCTTGACTTGGTCGCAAGGCTCGTAACTATCCCTTGATAAGCACATCGTGGTGTACCCCGTCACCAAAGAATTACACATCAACGCGGAAGTACGTGCACCATGGTCCAGAAGGCCTGGAGATATAAATATCTCGGGAAAGCACTGTTCCCTTCACTGCGAAACCATGAAATAACACTAAAAAGGTGATCGAAAAAGGCGGTATGGCTTGCATCGTGGCGCAAGACCAGAAATTGATATCATGTCAGAGATGTCTCCCTCCTGGTCCATGGGCTCCAAAATCAAACAGGAAGCTAGCATATGGGTCCAGTTCGAAGTAGAGCACCAATTAGTCAGGCGCTCGTAGTAAAGTGACCTTTCTTGAACCTCATTTGCTATTCTAAATATCTGCCCGCATATTCTAGGTCTTCCGGATTCATCTACAGTGTATGACCTTGCAGTCTATTGAGAGGTTCATGTTGAACCACCTCTCCTCTCCAAGATATTGAATCCTCATTTCGCTTTCTTCGGCTCCACGCTCGGCTTCAAAACACCAGCCATGATGCTACCAGCCACTGACATAGGGAAAGAGTAAATAAGAAACAGCTGCACTCCATGCCAGAAGTACGCAGTGACGATGCGGTGGCCGTTACCGACCCTCGCGAGTATAGACTTCGCCATAACTTCAGCAGTAGGCATGAATAGTCCTGCCTTCATGCTCGGGTCCTGCGCCACAAGCGAAGTATACGTTCCGCCAATGACCACCTCGAGGATCTCCACTTTCGACTTCGTTTCATGCTGCTCGGCGGCTAGTGCGCGATTCCAGCTATGTAGTGCACCCTTGGTCGCGGAGTAAGCAGATACGTAGGGGGTGCCGATGTACGCTTGGCTGCCGCACGTGAGAACGAGGGCTAGCTTCTGCGATCCCTGCATCGCGGGCAGCAGGGCGTTTGTCAACTTTATAGGGAAAAGGGCTTTGAGCGCAAGGACATCATCGATCTCCTTCTGTATGGTGTCCTCAAAGTGCTTGAAGCTGGAAGATAGCGGTGCGGTCCTGGAACGATCCGAACTTGTGGCAGTCAGCTGCAGCTTCCACTCAGCCGGACTACGACTCTTTCCTGTCTGTTCCAATTATGAAAGATATAATTGCCGTCGAGGACCTGCCCGACCATGAAGCAGAATCCCCAATCCCTCAAACTCTAATTAACTCACACGCATCAAGTGTCATCAGCAGAGCCGAAAGAAACAGAATACTCCACTACCCAGGGTGCACAAGCCCATCGTCTCTTCAAGCTCTGTCGCCAGAGCTTGCATCGATCTTGGACTCAATCAGATACAAATGGTGGCCGTTCGTAGACTTGCGGGGCATTCTCCCTGAACTACAAAACTGTCACTGAGAAGAGCCGGTGCTCTTGCTCTCAGCGATTGTATCGGACGTCTACTTCATGTCATCGCTGCAGCAATCATATCCACGGCACTATTTCCTAATCGAATCCGTGGGTGAGTACGACATGCTCCCACTGTTGCACTTGCTCCTGATCAACGGACTCAATCCTACCACGGTTGAGCATACTCTTGGAAGCCCGACCCCTACGGTCCATCCCTTTTTCGGTGTTCTAGGAGAAGTGTGGGATGAGTGTCCCAACCGCAACGACATTGCTAAATTATTAGTAGTGTTTAGGCACCACCGCGTACATGATCCAGAATCCGGCTATGGACCAGTAATTCAGGCTGTACGTTGCAACAATACGGATCTTCTGGGTATCATCCTGGCTGTTGGTGAAGGCCCTGACGAGACGGACAACTTACAGAGATGTGCATTGTGGCACGCAGCCCATTTCGGAAACAACGATGCCATCCCGTTACTTCTCGACTACGGCTCTACGAACCTGAACCTTTCGACGGAAGATAATACCGTGCAGTCGCCTGTTATGGAGGCGGCCTTGCAAGGGCATTTAGAAACGGTCCGAATCCTCGACAATCGTGGCTGCAGCCATGAACCCAGCAATTCTATCCAGGCAACGCCACTTCACATGGCCGCCTGCAACGGACGCGACCACATCGTAGAGTACCTATGTGCGTCTAGACAATATGCAGAGCGCTTCGACCTCAAGGATCAGTGGGGCAACACAGATCTGATGCTAGCGGTATACAATGGTCACGATGAAATCGTGAATCTTCTTATGCAGGCAGGCGTTAGCTACGGAGAGCGAGTCTGCAACGACGCCGGATGGACTCCGATTACACTTGCCGCTTACAACGGACACTTACCTTTAGTCGAGCTTCTCACAAAAGCAGGAGTGGATCCCCGACAGTCCTCCCGCGAAAGCAAGAATGCGCTTGAAATCGCACGTGCGCCTCAGAACTTCACAGTGGAAGAGTATCTCAACGCTCACGAGGTAGGGAGATCGTTGGGTCTTCTCTTGCAAAACAAGGGACAAGAAGAAGCAGAAAGTGGCGAGCTGGATTCAGAGGAAGTATCCACGCGGAAGGATGATCTGATCATGTCTGAGATGATGAAGGAAATCGAAGAGATGCAGGTGATGGTTGCTGGCTCCTCGGAATGATGTGTTCGTTCACACTTAGCTGATGTGCCTGGATTTGGGACGTACTCAGGTTCCTGTACTAAAAAAAAAATCAAAGGCGCTGTGTTGCCTTAAATGGGGATTGAACAACCACGATTGTCTCTCAAAAGCAATAGGCACCAACGTGTGCCACGTTGATTCGCCTCCACTATGATCACCAACTCCACTCTAACCAGAGGATCGGCCATGTGTTTATGATAAGCTGCTGAGCCATTGATCATCCAGCATGACAGAGGGTTCCGATGCTCCACGATCACGGGGTCAGACCCTGGACCGATTAGCGCGTGGGCGAAGCAGCACAAGCTTTACTCAGTGGCGCCCGCATGCCCACGAAGGTCTCTAGGCGGATCGGAACTACGAAGTTCCATGAGCTGGATATTGACTGTCTCCATCTGCTGAAGCTGCTGAAAATCAACCTCTTCATCAGACTGACGCAATGTGTCTACGGGTTAATTGCATGGCTAGGAAGCTATAAGATCAACAAAGAACTTCGAAAGCACCAATGCGGCCAAGGTCTATCAAAATGCGGGTGGCTAGCGAAGAAATCCTCCACAAAACTTCACTGAGTACACTGGCGGCTGGAACGGGGGCTGCTGAGCAAGACCCGAGGGCCGCCGGCCGCTGCATGGGCTAATAGTCTACCAAAGAGATGCTGGGTGCTCGTGCGAGCTTTCGGCTCCTCTATGACACCTTGCCTTCTTGCTTCCATCCATACCAGAACAGTGATTGTTGAATTCAACGTTGTGAGTTGCGGTGCTGTCCGCGGGAACAATAATAATAGGGTACGGTTGACAGGCCGGCAATGACATCGTTGCCCCGTGCGCGCTCGCTTGATCAGGACCCCCGACTCACTATGACGTTGCGGCCTCATTCTTCAGCGACGCATGCAGTTTTCGCCGAGTCCTACTGGCGCGCGAAGCTTCTGACAAGCAATGGCAGCGCTGATAAATGCGAGCTTGTGTCGAAGGCGGCGAGGATGAGTCTGGATCATCCGAGGCCGCCGCCTGTCTCGTCTGTAGAACAAAAGTCAGCCGCGGTGCTTCTTCACTGACTTGTTTCGAAACATCAGTCAACGTTCTTGCCTGTCTCTTGCTCCACGATCGCGATTGCCTTCACTGATCTTCAGGGTAAAACTAGTTGTACCTGACGTGGTGCTACGCTGCTGTAACACCTCAACACTCTCCGTTTCGTCCCCACTCGTCGCGCCTACGTGTACTCGCAAGGCATCATCGACTCGGCCGCTTGCAGTTTCCTTTACATTCTTCTGTGCAGACACATCGGACACATTATTCACCCTTAGCACACAATGGCAGTAATATGGGGCCTCGACTTGAAGGAGATGCAGTGGGGGAAGTTCAAGAACAGCTACATGTGGAGCAACATGTATCATCAACGCCGGACGAGATTCATTGTTTATCAGCTCGCCATGATCTTCTGCGTCGTGAGCGAGAGTTTAGGTACAGCGGCACTTAGTGGTATGCATCGTCGTCCCTCACATCCTGTACAACACCCGATCGCTAACGGCATCCAGACTACGTTGACCAGCAAGATTTCGTCACGAGGAACTCACCAGGCGCAACCGTGCACAACAACAACTTCGTCGGCATTGCATCCTACAACATCTTCGTCGGCATCTACGTAGCCACTATCTTCGGCTCGGCATTCTTCTTCGATCTCTTCTGGCCCGAACGCATGGAGAGCAAGCCTGTCAAGCTTGCATGGCGTATCTGCTCTATCCTCGCATGCATGTTCACTCTTTCTGCCGCTCTCGCGTACACTGTGATCCTCGCTACCAAATCTGCGTACGTCACCGGTACCGATGCGGCAAACGCCCAGAGACTGCTCGCCGAATACGGAGGCAGCCCAATGAAATACCGCGACAATGGACGCGCGATTGCAAGTGTGGTATTTCTGTGGCCTGGCATGGTTGCGACATTCGCTAGGTACGTTGCTCCTTCCTAGATCCAGGACGACACTTCAAGGACAAACGCCCTTGGTGTCGCCTAACGAGGCTGTTCTCCTGGTATTCTTCACCAAATACCGCATAATACTAATCCCTAACAGCACCGCACTCCTCTGGCACTCGCTCAAACACATCGACGCCCACGGCCCCAAGTCCACGCACGCCCGTGGCGAGAAGCCCGACGGCGTTGACGGCAGCCGCGACGCCCCCAGCAATCCAACATCCGTTTAGGAAATAGAAATGGACGAGCGGAACGCAGAGGCCGTCGAAAATGCGCGCATAAACCAAGAACGATGGGATAATCGGCATAATCACGTTTATGGACCCGCACCCATGGAGGAGGATGTAAGTGGTGAGGATATCACTGCAGCGGATGGTCCTGCCGATATGGTCCCGCCGATGAGCAGGGATGGACGATAGCATGCTATGGAGGCCACGCGGGCTGCTTCCAAGATAATGCATGGCTTGTGAACGATTGAAGTTTGGGAGCGTGTTTGCATTATTACCCCGGTTATGTATGAGTGATGAGGCGTTGGTTTGGGTCGGTCACTTGTACTATGATATCCCTCTCAGCGAGGCCTAATAGAAATCATCATCTCATCATGAAGGATGCTTCTCTTGCCTCAGCTCATGTGATACAGTGCTTGAACTGAAGATACAGACATATCCGCGTTGATTTGGAGTCTTTCGGTACAGTAGCGTACCTCAGCGGATGTCTGTCACAGCGTACTCGACGTCACCACGTAAGGAGGACTCAACGCTATAATCAAGTTCTGCGAGAAATCGAGCTACAGCTATCTCCCAAAGATTGAGGGATGGCTAGGGCTAAGATACCCACAGGACGAGATTACTCTTCATTCCCGGCCCATCTTGTTATTTGGGCCTTAAACTCTAGCTTTCCTGTCATTCCTCTTACTCTAAAGAGGTCTCTTGGCACATCACCAAATAAACACTATGCGTCTCTCCACGTCTTTGCCGCTCGCTAGCCGGTACACGCAGGTCGACATTGCCCGGTTGTAGGCTAGCAAGAACCTAACTTATCCAAGACCGAGCATCATCTGCGCAAAGCGTGTCTTGCACGGTTGAGAAAGCGTGCGGGTGCACTGGTTCAGTACATCGACGACGTCGAGAAGTGGTAAGACCATCTAGATGGTAAATGGAACGGCCTGTGTGCTGCTGCACTTATTCCACCTCTAGGAATTGCTATAGGGATAACGAAGAGCGTGAAATGATCGTCTCAGTGGGTAGTTCTCCAGCGATCTTCTTGATAGGAAGATTTCCGCGCGCTTGCCGTACAAGAGAGTGAATGATGAAAGGGTCTTGGGAAAGCTGGGCAGCGTGCTACCTTTGAGGGGACTTACATGTCGTCGGGGTAGCTTGGTCCACTCGAAAAATCAGCATAGGGATATATGCCGTAGCTCCAAACTACTCCAGCTAGACGAAAACATTCCAGCCAGCAGTCGTTTCCTCCTCCTCCTGGACACATGGACGCCCATGAGATACCTTCAACACAAACCTCGCGCCATATACTAGCTCGTTCTACAAATCGTAATAATTCCATCGTATATAATTATATCTAACCAAAGGCTGGCACAACCGCCACTGAAGCGTATCCTCGACCTCTTTTACACGGCATCTTCGGATCTTCAGTGCACCAATGTGCTTTCACAACGCAATAGCCCCTGGTATGCATGTATTTCCACGCATTCATTTGCTAACGTACCTGCTCGGGTGATATTATTTTCACGCGTATACGCGCGTGCCTTTAAAATGCAGACGAATCTCAAGGGTTGGCCCGACATGCCATCTGCCTTCCTTAGGAGAACGATACCAAATACAACCGTATCCAGCCAGTAAGGTCGACGCGCGCGGTCGTAATTGCCTGATCCATAGCATCTTACCGCGTTACGATCTAAATAGACAACTTTGGTAACCTGCTGTGCTCCAACCCTTCCACACCATATCACGGGAGCCCCAATAAATGTTCCAAAGTTCGAGAACCACTGGTAGTCCAGCGAACCATGCTCAGTGGGAACCTACACGACCTCCAGGTAGTACACCGCCCCCACAGCGTCCGCGCCCTCCTCCATCCCCGAGACATGCGTCTCTCAGCGTCTCGACTGGGCAATTCTCCCGCAACTGTGCGTACGACGCTGTCGTAGAAGCCTCAAGTATTGAAGCGACCCCAGATCGATACTGAACGATGGAGAGTCATTCAGACTTGCACGTGGCACCCATGCTGCTCAATTTCGCATCCCGGACATGCCCGAAGCTGAGTATGGAATACCCAGCTTCCCAATGTGAACGAGGTACAGCCGTCCATGTAACTCCGCGGTGGCGATGCGATCAATATATAAATCAGGATCAAGCCCGGTCGGGAATGTACGCGAGCAGCCATTATATCTCTTTGACCAGTTGATAGCCACCCGCATGTAAGACAGGTCACGTGTATTTGCTGCTCAGGTGCCCAGGTGCAGGTGCATTCTTACTGCACCATGGGCACTGATAGACCCCACTGTACCCAACGTCCAGGTAACGAAGCTGCGCATGTGGTCTGTCGTATCTGCACGTACGTGGAGGCGCGAGAGCGAAGCAGCGGACTTCATGCAACATGCAAGGTCCGTTCCGCCCGGTCGGAGGAAGACGACGCCCACGTGTGGAAGCCGCATGGAAACCGCACGCACGGGCGACGAGATAGGAAATCCAATATCCAGGTTGATTGGGTGTGAGTACCGTGTTCTCAAAATATCAAATGTAGTTTCCCGGGCGCGTAGTCCGCGAGGCGTGTCAACGTCGACGACTGCATCATTGACTGACTGACTGCATAACCGTCAGCAACGCACCACGATTTCACAGCTCCAGGAAAGCGCCAGTCGTATCCTGCGTGGCAAACCGCATACGAGACGTCTGGACCGACTTCGTTACCGCGCAAATGGGACGTCTGCAAGAGACCACGTAGCGCCCACCCCGGGAAAGCGTTGGACCGCTGTCCGCAGAGCCGCACCTAATCACCGTGATCCAACGCTTGCCTCCACTTGCACCCTCAAGCTCATTGAAAGTGGGCTACATCCTTCTACACTAATGCAGCGGAGCGTCTAGAAGGCCCGGCTCCCGCATCACTGGGCTTGTCAAAACATGTACCAAGCCCCGCGTGCATCGCATGGCCAGGTGCACGTGTTTGGCGACAGACGGGTAATATATTAAACAAGCTCTTTAAAGTCGGCATCAATTTCGGGTGAGGTTTGAAGGCCTGCACGGGGACAAGCTCGCGGCTCCGCGCCTGACCAGCGCTCCTTGTTCCCGCGAGGCGTAGCGGAAATGTCATAAAGTTGCTGGAGTGCTTCAAATGCGATCAGCGATGTGCCAGTCCAGTCAGGAAGCCGTTTCGCGGCATCGGGATCCTCGGCCACATGCACTTGCCGTTTCGGTCAATGATATTCTTGCGCTAAGCCTTGCCGAATGAGCGGGACCTGTGCCTCACTCCCTTCGCAGTTCTAACGGCTTCAGGAATCGACACCAACCGAGCATGCGTGGATGCGGCCTGCGTGGGTCGCCGTTGTGTGGCAGGGGGCGGGATACTAGCGTGCACTTGCTGACGTTCCCACATCCGACGCGGACAAATTTCAAGGAATTCGGCTGGGAACAAGGGTCGTGAAATAAGGCTGAAGAACTTTGGAAGAAGAAGGTTGGAAAGGGGGTTGTCTGTGCAGTTGAATAACTTTTCGAGCTTGGGCCAATTGATAAATTTTAGGATGAACTTGAAAAGCCGAGGATGCAAACCGCCGTCGCGAGTACATTAGCGGTGCGAAACAGCTCTCAGAAGACGTGTCATTCCGAGCAGTATCCTCAAATGACAAAGGAAATGTTGGAGACGTTATTTAAGATCTGAAGCGGGAAAAGAAACGTTGCGTGGGATATCTTGATAAATGTTTCATTCGTGGCTTAGTATTGCCATGCTTGTGTTGGTGGCCGCGGGAGCGAGTTGGCGGCCGTTGTGCTGCCCAACGTCGGATCCTTCGACCGTACCACTGTCGACGTTCCTTCGTCGTGTGTTGGTGGCACGCTTGCTCGGACCATCCCAAAGCGAACTGTAGGATTCTCCCGGTGCCTGCTCAAACAGTGCGACGATCTGTCATCACTCTAACGATGCAACCTGGGCCTGCGATTTCGACAAGCTGCTTTTGAGTTAGTGACCACGGCCATTGCGTACGCATAGTGAGTCATACCTTCTCGTGCCAGCTCAGCAGCACGCTCATGGCTTGACCGCCGCCCTCACCACCGCCGCGGGCGTGGATCTGGGAGAAGCCAGTTGCTTGGGGTGTGATGTTGCGCGAGGTGCTCGCTCCACTTGTCTGTGCCATCCCTTTGTAGCTGGTATACCCTGTTAGCCTGATATGCTCATGAGTCGAACACGAGGCCTTTTAGCTAGACATGACCAGGCACACGGCAGTCCGAAAGGCCACGCCAGGAAGTCATCAAAATAGTATCGTGTTTTTTTGGTCGGTGGAACATACATATACTTCATGAGCACATCCAATGCTTCTGTTCCACCTGGCGCGCTGTATATTTGGCTTAATATTGGTGACATGTCGGCCTGGCGGATGGACTGAAGGATCTCGATGATGGTAGCTAGGTGAACTTCCTATGGAGTGGTGAGACATAAGTCAGCCCAGTCTCCCTTCTTGTGTACTTGTGCGAGGGTAATAGCGCTCCGTCCCGGTTGTTGGAAGCCCAGTTCCCAATGCGACGGAGACCTGGTCACAGCAAGGACCGAATATAGAAAGGCATAGACGGTATTCATTGTCTGGGGAGTACGGCAGGTAGCAGCATGCCGTGACATACCTTGCCCTTCTCGTCTGCGCCATACGGCGGGTTCTCCAGCGCGCCCTGGAGCGCACCTTGGCTGTCACCTCCTCGCAAGAGCTGGCGGATCTGGCCTGCGAGTGACTGAACATCGGCGGTCGATAGAGGCGTGACGGCGGGGGTGAGTGTGCTCAGGTCGAAGTTGGCGGGCGATTCGGGGTCGAGGGCGTCAATATTGATTGTGCGCCAGTTGAGGGTCGCCATAGCGGCGGATCACGGGAGTGGAAGCAGCTAGAGTCGGGGGCGGCAAGGTGGGTGGCTGGCTGCAGACAGTGGGCGGAGGCGTCGGTGTAGTCGGTCAAGATGAAGGTAGCAATCATGTTGGTGAGCTCGACGTGGGGTTCTCCACCAAAAAAGCGCCAAGACAATCCGGAGCTTTAGGAAAGCACCGCTCTTTCTCTTCACGTCGCGCAAGCAAGGGTCGGCGTGCTGCAGCATCGCCAAATTGATCGGAGCACAACGGTCGCCTGCGGACGGCAAGCCTATTGGGCCGCAAACGGTGGGGACTGGCGGCGCCATGAGTGCAACTACGACTACAGCACTGCGTGGTCACTGCAGGAAGATCATGTGGAGAAGGAAGCTTCTTGTAGATTGCTATTATGATGAGAAGTCTATTCATCCTGGCCGTGTCGCGAGACACGGACGCAGGAACCAGGAACCAGAACCCAGGCAATCTCTCCGTCTAAGTGTACATCGTGCGGCGCGACATCCGTTCGTCGCTGCCTGAGATGGCCGTCCACTGAATGCAAATCGTGAGCTGGTCGTGTGTCTGCGGATCAACCAGCCCGCGCGAGCTATATAGTACAAGCCCACGCCTGGTATGCCAACGAAGGCAGGTCGTGGAAGATCTATCAGATATGCTGGTGTGCAAAGCAAATAACGAAAGAAAGAAATGAAAAATCCGTTTGGTATCCGATGCCTGGGCCTTTCCTAGTCTATGATGAAAACGCCGGTGGTAAAAACTTTTTGCAAGGAAACGCAGTCGCTAAAGCGGGCATGCAAGGAGATTCGGGTCGATAAGCAGGTCGCAGGAGTCGCTCGAGAAACGCGTAGCCGGGAACGAAGGGGTATTAGGCATGCTGAGAAACGAAGAGTCGCTAGGTATTAAAATGGGCGTAATCCCGAGGAAAGGCAGAATCTGAACCAATGCGCCAAAGGGTGAGAATATCCGGCGGTGTACGTTGTTGACGTGGTGTACAGGCGAGCAGGGCAGGGCTGCAGAGCTATATTCGGGTCAGTCGGGGTGTTTATGCAAGGCGACGCAGACCTTGGCCACTTACGAATGCGCGTGTTGGCATCCCTCAGTTCCCACGAACGTCGCGGCCAAACCGAGCAGGATCGATCCAAGGTGAGTAAGAAGATGACGGCAGGAGCGATGGAGAGCAGAATGCAGGTGGTCGTCGGCGGCAGGCAGAAGCGGTGGTTGGTGTAGGATCGCTATCGCCGCTTGGGCTTTGGCGGTGGTGGCTTCGGCGTGCCCGTTGTATCGTACGCACCACGGCCCATATTGGTTGACTCGGAATCTCTGAGTATCATATTGGCTATGGGGATGCTGGCTGCTTTATATGTCAGTGACGGGTTCCACAAGGCGTGAAGACACCCGACAGGGGGGGATGGACTCACATGTAAAGCGGCAGAAGGGAGCGAAAAGTGTGGCGTCAGACGGCTGAGCGTGTGTGCGAGGGAGCAGCAGGATGGAGCGAGTGATGTGTTGGCAGTGTCGGAAGCAGGCGCGAACAGTGAGAGGCTGTTGGGTGTCGATAGCGTGGATGTGTACTGTACTGTGTATTCCAGAGACTACAGCCGGGCAGTGCTGGCAATTATTAAGTGAGAGACACAGTGTGCTGGTCAAGGAGCGTGGAAAGGGTAGGATGATGGGAAGAATCTCCGTCGGAGGGCATGCCGTTCTCATATAAGACGGCACTCGTTAAGGGGCCTGTCTACTGACTCTCGCCTGGGCCAACGACGAGACAAATGGAAATGAGCGACAGTGCTTTTGCTATCCAAGCGCACCCTCCATGACGTGCCGGGAGACAGGCCCCGACGCAGTGCGACAGGGAACAAAGTTGAAACAGCCCCGAAAGAGCCTTCCCTTCGTCAGATATTGTGCAGCATGGATCTTCACCTCAGGCCCGCCAGAAGGGTTAAGCCCTGTCGCTCCTCTCCTAGCCAGGGGTGGGTTGGAGAGGTGCGCTAAACAGACGCCAACGGCCTGCGAGGAGCCCACACGGCTGACGCCTCTCTCCTGACCGCGTTGGTATGATGATATCTCACGCTGCGGGAGCCATCCCATCCCACGCGGGCTGGCGATGTGGTGGTGTAGAGCCAGAGTGCCTGTGTTGCTCCGCGCGCGATGAGCAACACCGTCTGGTGTGTGCTGAGATGAGACCGCAACGACGCCCGTCCAACTCGCCGTCCTGCGCTGACTAGCCGTGACTCGTACGCCCGGGCGCCAGAAGGCTCGCAGAAGGCCCATTCGAACGCTGGACGACGCCGCCGCCGAGCCGCGGGTCCTGTTCCCCGATGGAACCGTCGTCGCCTTCTAAAGCACTGCCCTGTCCCGGGTCGTTGGAATGAGTGGATTGAAGCATCCTCCATGCCTGCGGGCACGGCGCCGCCAGCGAGCGTTGCTTTTGCGCCTCTATCACGATTCACAGTCATCCTGCTCGCCCCGAAGCAATCTGGTCCCTCTGTGCCGTCCTGCCAGACGCCGCACTCCACGTGGGCGTCCGTCGCAGCATCTACAGGCGCTGCTGTGTCACTGCTATTTCTGGACACTCCGAACACAAATGTATGTAATCGTCATCGTCAGCCTGCCGGGCTGCAATGGCTGCATACAGGTACACACATACATACGCTCTACCCAGGCACTTGCAGCACACATCTATAAGGGCAGATGGGCAGGTCGCATCACGCCTTGCCGTATCAAGAACCTTCCCGACTTCGCTTGGCTGTATCCTTCTAGAAACCGACTAGAAGGCGTTTGATCAGCCAGCGCCAGATGAACCAGAGAGCCTCCCCGAGTTGTCACTTTCCACTGAATAGTACACTAAATGCACTGCTAAGATGCAACAGTGGACGCGCCCGAACTCTGATAATGAACGAAACGCGGCTGCTTCATCAGGTGTGGTCGTCTACGGAGCCCAGGGCAATGGAAGCTCGCTGCAAGCCTCCGAGCTGCATGGATCTGCGTCCGCCTTGGTTTCACGCACAGTCGCCTCTGCCTTTGTCCTCTGGCCACGAGCAGTCGTCTCCCCATCGTCGGCTGTCTCTCATCACGCAGCGACGAACTCTATTTCCTTTTTCGCCTCCATTCGTACTCACTGACTCCCTCATATCGAATAATAAGCCTGTCAGTCATGGTCCTAGGATAAACGCCCGGCTACCAATAGTATAATTCGCACCGCATCCGCCTTCCGATTCGCCAGGACCAGCTGCCTTCTCCGAATATTGCTCGCCGGGGCACTTATCAACAGGGATGGGAGCGGTAAAGTGAGACAGGCACACACCAAACTGTGTTCCGCTGGGATATGCTGATTTGGGCTACCTGATGCCCTGACGCGGCTGCTATTGCATGGAACACTGAGTGTGTCCTGGCGGCGCGGCTGGATGAGCGCGCGGCTCAGGTTGCCAGCTCCATCGCTGCTCGCGTGCGCCCGCTGTCTGCAAGCTACCCAATGCGACCGACTTTTGACGCGCTTCTCCACAGAAAACTTTTGTTCCGAAATCTCCTGAGATTACTTACTGTCCTGGCTCTTGCTGCGGGGAGTCGGGAGTGTGGGTGGCAGGACGGAAACCAAAAGGTTAGAGCACGCTAAAGGTTGCCTCCTCGCCTAAGTAGCCGACTCCATCGCCCTGGATCGCAACCTTCAAAGGAAACCCTGCCGAACCACGTGTGGATCGCCTTGTGTCTGGGAAAGGGGCCGATGATCTGGTGCGGCCGATTTGATAATTCGCCGTGCTGCCTGAGCTGGCGGAGGTGTGCCCGCGCGCAACATAGCGATAAAGTGTATCTTCACCATGCCCGTTACATTCGGACCGTTCGTTAACCTTCACGAGCTTCCAAGATCAGAACGCAGCCGGGACGACAACCGCGGCCATTAACCGGTGGAGCTTGGCCCCGAACAGGAAATATGGCTTGTGAGAATGCGGCCCAAGTTGCATTCTCGTAACGTTCCACGGGGCCTGACGGGACACAAGGTACCTTCTCGAAGAAGAACGTGGTCGCGGCACAATCTCAGCTTCGTCATCGGTGTCCAACGATGAGAGAACGGCCAGTCGATCCTTCTGTGCGAGTTTTCGTCATGTTTTGTGTCCGAATGTCAAGCTGAGTTCGAAGACCGAAGCCGAACCAATATGTGTGACGACGACCACCCCAGTTGCATTACCTTTCCTGGGGCCAACTTAGCTAGTAATACGACTACCCTCGTATAAATCAATAGTTGAACAAGTATAGCTCGGTATACCGGTAAAAGGTACACTTTCGTGAGTCGGCAGCTGCTGCACGCCCTACCGCGACACGGTGTCCCGCGTCATCTAATCGCATTCCAGAACATGGACTTTCTGCTGCTGCAACTACCCGATCGGATACGCGATGCGAACAGCGAACACCAGTTCTTCATTTGTGGGGGCGTTCTCCTAGATACGCCTTGTATTCTCTCCACTACCAAACAGCTGCCACACGACCGCGTCGGTGTGCGCACTCCACTCAACACCAAAAACGGCGACCCTCACAGCTACGTTTCACAATCCAGGGGTAAACTAAAAGCCACACGATATGTACAGGACGCTACTGTGCGATGCGGCTCCCTAAACGTGCGATGCGGTTCCGCCGCAGCGCGGATGTGGGACGGCGGCGGCGCGAAGGCAACCGTCACCGCGCCGCCTGCACGTCTAAACGCGCTGCGAAACTCAAAGTCTTCCCAACCGAACATGGCGCGCGGGCGCTAGAGAAAGTGCAGATCGAACGTTCGTCTCACATACCGGAAATAGATCGCTGCAACGTTTAGGAGGCTCTATCGATTGATTCGACTCTTGCGGCCTACAGCCCTGCCCCTGTCATCGCACCATTTTTCGAGATTCACGTCCCAACGACTCAACATCCGACTCGTAACCAGCGCAATCAGCTCACGCACAGCAATTCTAAGCTCGCCTGGACTCAACTTCCCATCTCGCTGCTGACTTCTGCTCGATGTCGCTGACTCCTCTTTGACGTTGCTGACTGTTATCTCCTCAACTCCCACATCCAACCGCCTGCAGCCCTACCGTAAACGAGCTTACCCCTCCATCATGTACACACTCAGTCACTCATTTCTAATCCGCATCTCCATCTGACAGCCTCGTAAACCTACCGACCACGTTGTAGGCACCCGTTCGCCCACTTGTCGCCTCTCGGTACGGTCCACGCTCTCCGTCTTAGCTCAGCAATGCTGATCTTATGCTGATTCCCGGAGCGGTGAGCGCATGCTCACATGTACAGGCGTGAACGGTGCGGACGCGCTCCATCCCGCATGCACACGTGGGACCCACCGGTTTCCGCCTTGTGAGTTCGGCGGGCGAACCCGCTTCGTGTACGCGCATTTGCGGTGTGAGGTGAGCATCTGGATTATGCTGCGAACGGGGTTGGCGTTCATGCATGCGGGTGGGTGCAGGGGGTGTGTAGGGCTGAGGCGAGGGGGCTGGTGCTGATGTGCATGAACGGCAGATGCGTGAAGAGTTATTTGGAGCCGGGAATACGGGAGCGTTGTGAGCGATGCGGGCTTCGGTTTCCTCGCTTGGTGGATTATGAATAGGTGAGGGTATAGGGGGCCAGTTGGGACGGGATGTAGTAAGAGACGAATGGGGACTGGGTGTAAGGGCGATAGTTGAATGGGTCGTTTAATCTGGCTGTATGCTTATTAGACCGCTTTTTTGCTGCTCCCCAGTAGCATTTGGTGCATTCGTCATCAGCTAAAGGCCTGAAGCTCTCAACTACACAGACGTCCTCAAATACATCGCTCTATGGTCACAGTCAACACAGTACTAAGATATGCCCATTTCAGCTACATAACCAACCCATGGATTCAACTGTACTCGAACTGTAGTCTACCCTTACGATCTAGCTTGACTTTATACTTCAAATGCTACTTTAATCTCCAGCTCAGCATCCCTAGATGCGCCGCTTAAACCACTTTGCTTTAACTGCTTTTCATCTACTAATTCGATCATACTACTTTCCGTCATAATTCCAAACAGCAGTAAATCAATCGTTTTCACTTCCACGAATCCAACTGTCCGAATTCTTCACCATGCATGCTGAGCTGCAGCCAATCCATCACACCGTCATTTATGATGAAAATGAAGAAACAGAACTCGTTTTTTCCCTCCACTAAAGCGAAGAAAATTGCTCCCTAGAGACAAAGCAACGTGTCTTTCACTCGAGAACATAGTGGGGGCAAACTCTATCACTTTACGCGTGAGTTTGCTCCCAGGGCGATTTTGGCGTGGTACTTATGCCTTTCAGGTCATTCTTATACGACGTTGTCGACGAACAAGCGGAGAGAGCGCGACCAGGTATTTGACGATAAAGGGTACGAGATAGATAGAGGCTGTTCCTCAATCAAGCGGCAGGTCTTAGTATAGATGGTTGAAGATAATGCAAAAGAGACGTCTGAAGATGTAAGCAAGACCTTGCTACCTCCTTGAAAGCGTGATCGAGCGCCTATTTTTCCAGTTACGCCCGCTACCACCAAAACCAATGGTACTGGTAAGGAGAACTTGTTATCTACGTATAACTCTGATCCTGAGGAGTCGGTACCTCATAGGAAACGTGTCGATTACCATACGTCTTACACCATGTCGATTATGATGAAACGGATGCAGAATTTCACCTCAATGCATGTGTGTACACCTTTTACGCCTCATTGTTGTGTACAGGGAAAAACACTATCAACCTCTTGGTATCTTTCCTTTGCAGATTATTACAACTCTTTGATTAGTTTAGCTCTTGCTGATAAAAACAATACTATTAATGATGACGACCTCTGGGACATATCTGCACAAACCAATTTTAGTGGTGTCTCAACCCCATAAACATATCCTCGGATGCCGCTACAGCCTCCAATGGTACTTGCCATCAAGACCTTGCTAGCCCGTCACATACGCATGGGTCCGAGTCCGGTATTTCGTTACCTCCTCGAAAGCGTGGTCGAACGCTTGCTACCACGAACATAAATGGCACGAGCAAGCGGAACCTAGCACACACGTATAAGTCCGATCTGGAGGAGTCAGTACCTACTAGAAAGCGGATCAAGCGTGTCTCACACCATGTCCACCACGCCAAGACCGATGACGACAATGCCAATGACGTTAAATGCCAATAACGATAAATGCCAATAACGACAATACTGATAACTACGGGCTAATGACGACAATACTAATGACGACCATACCGATGATGACTACGCTATTGACGGCACTACCGATAACAATGACGACTTTTCTGCACCAACCAAGTTGGGTGCTTCTGCAACCACACGTAGCCGGTTACAGGCTCTTCAGCTCTTCAGGAAGACTTCGTTGTCCAACGACGAGCAGAAAGATGGCACGATAACTCTTGGTCAGCCCGCAGGGTATACTCCCATCGCCACCATCCCTCTACTGCCAGGCTTCTTCGCACCTCAGCTACCCGCAGATCTACCTGACAACGACACGAAACATCTCAGTGACAAGTGCGTAGATCGAGCTCGGTGCCTGATGTGGGCATTCTTCAACGAGAAGTTCCACGAGTAAGCCCGTGCCGAAGTTTACGGACATTACAGCACAGTGGCACCGGAAATCAAGTCATGGATTCATTTCAGCCACGACGCTTGATCTTTTGATGCTGATGTTAATGAACCTATCAACGGGACACTGTTTGGCGAGTGTACGTTCCTATCAATCAAGCAAACGAAAGCCGTCATGAACACCGCGAAAGTCTCATCGCGTATACCTTAGGTATTTCGATTGCCAGCGACCGGGGTGCAACGGCAAATGTGGTTACGTGGGCGTCCATTTCCACAGGCTGGCCGCTCTGGTTTCCAGCAGAGTGACCGCTGAGCTCTGGATCGCGCTGTGCGAACATCGCGTGCAGACATCCCACTATTGCGGCAACAGCGACTGCATTGAACCCGGTCACTACGGCCTCGAGTCCCTCAAATGGATCACCAACCGCAAAGCTTTCCACAGCCAGAAACCTGCATTTGCAGCTCTGCGTCCCTTGATTGAAATGGAGAGAAGTGCAGTTGTCACTACGCTTAGCATGTATCCCAGAGCTCGTAACGGACGGATCTCAGATCCGGATCCATGGAGCTCCGTTCCAATTAGGCAACTCCATGAGCTACGTAGCTCCATGGACCTAGACGGAGCTGAGGGCTAAGTCTTATAGTAGTTAGTATAGTAGTTGCCCAGCATTTGTCAGAAAGCTTGGTATATCAGATTCTCGCGTCGCTGCTGTAAATTGACGTCGCGCGTTCGAGTACGTCGTGTAGCTATAGGGCCTTTTTATACGTTTATTTTCTATCAAAATAGGCGCCTGCGCTACATTTTTAAACCAATTCGCCACCAAATAATCAACGCATTTTACAAATTCTCCTAACCTGCCGCTCATCCGCCAGGTATCCAGGGATTTTGTCATAATTGACCCAGTCGTAGTCAAATTCAGCCACTCTAGGCCTCTTTGGAGCTCACCGGCGAGCCTCTTGAGTTCCTCCATGAGATTGAGGGCCTCTGGAAGGCCCTTTGCCGCCGTAAGCCTCATAGGTAGAGGCGTCACTGTCTAACAGTACGTCGACGGGACGCCGACGGTCAGCGCGCCTGCGAAACGGGGTGGAAACTGGCGACGGTGAGGCTCTGGATGGGGCGTAGAAAGCCTTGAAGCCCTCCTCGGGGTGTTCCGAAGCCTCCTTCGGGGATTTTGGGACATATTGAATGATTATTGAGTCACTATTAACGTCTATAGAGACTATAGGGGGGACGGCCGACGTCAAACAACTAAGGTTTTAACAACGTCTCGAGCCTCCTAAATGAAGTTTCATTTTTGCCCGATTAGGCAAGGCGTACAGCTCCATGAGATCCATGGAGCTACGTAGCTTATGGAGCTAGCTCCATGGATCCTGAGCTCTGTACTTTACGAGCTCTGATGTATCCTGGAGTAATTTGATGCAGGATACAACCACAATCAAACTAGCTATGTCGCTGGCACGAACTTAAGGGTTTTCTCCATACTTGGACGTGGCATGTTAGCTAATACCTAACAGACAGGAAAACATGCTTAGGTAACGTCGGATCGTGTCCGCTCGCACAAAGGCTTGCATGTCGCAATACCGTCCTTGTTTGGCGCGTGCTCAGATGTAGATAGCCAAGATCAACGACCTTCTGAAGTCTGCGGAGGACTATTCGATCTGTCCCTTCGTCGCAGAAGGATGCGAGTTCGTCGAAGAAGAAGGGGGAGATATACAGTGTAGCGCATGCTACATGATCAACCGCATCAACGACGCCCTTTGCTGATTGTGTAGGACTTCCCCGGGTACTCCCCCACGTAGGGTCGGCTGTGAACACTTCGCGCTTTTTTATGGCTTACAGGAGCTCAGTTCGACATTGGCTAGCATGGACACCGATCGGTTCTCCGGGTCCCCGCGTTCAACGATCGCTACGTTAAGACTTCCTTCAACTCTGAGTTTTACTAAGAGCTATGCACGATGGTCTATGGCCACCTGCGCCGCATGCGTTCGGCGCCAATGCCATCCATTGGATACATGTAGTGTCATCTTGGCTGGGCTACATCACCTTTCGAAGCGAACTCAGCGCCAGCTGATGGCAGTTTATTAGACTACTACCAGTTCTCCCCCGGTGAGACTGAAAATTACCATTTCAAACTCTCCCTCCGCTTTCCTTGTCAGCGATCTAGGTGCCCACAACCCACGCACAGTCAAGGCCTCAGCATGCGATTCACATGGGCTATAGCATTAGCACCAGGTCAACTAAACCACAGGAAATGGCTTGCACACTTGAAGCAGCCTATTAAAACCTCGCATTTGCGCGGAATATTCACTGCAATGAGCCATCGCACTCCATCTTCGAGCCCGCAACACAGTACGCTGCCCGAGTGTATTTCCATACCATCCCCCCGCTGTGAGTCCCATGGAAACATGCCGAGACGGGCCCATCGCGGATTGCAGGCTTTTCCACACCTCGCACGCAAGCCGCAAAGGACGATTGGCGGACACACCTTGTACAGTGCGTCTTTGAACTAGAGAAAACATCTCAACACAAGTTTCCCGAAGATAATTACCGTCCTCGTCCTCTTTTTACGATTGCAACTTCAAATCACACAACTCGCGAGGCCTTTGCGCCAGGGATATTATCGCTCACATCGCTAGCACCCATGAACGCTAGTAGTGACTGCGATGTCCGATGTATGTTTCGGGATCGCCCTCTGTATCATTTCGAAAGAAAAGTGATAGTACATAATTGTCCTTGGAGAATTCCTCTAGAATCTCACACCATGGGGAATTCTTCTGCAAGAAATCAGTCTGGCGTCGCGGTCTGGGATCGGACCAACTACCGCATCACCGAATACATCTAGAGAAATGTCAAGCTTCTCTTTTGGTATTAATTAAACGTCTGATTCCTCTATCTAGATTTGAACCGCACGATTGATCACGACAAGAGAGCAAAGATGAAAGTGGAGAAACCTTTATACTGGTATTTAAAATATCTACACCATTTCCCTGCGACCTTTTCCCATTCATGCACACCCAACCAACCCCCGAGTATATTACAAGGCCGCACCGATCCACCAACCTGCCATCTATCCATCTCCCATACCCAACCGTACTCCCTCATAACCCCAATGCATCCATCCCTGCCCAACGTTCAAACTAGATACAAGAAGTGAATTGATCCACAGCCGAGGTGAAATGTCTCTGCTAGAAGACGAAAAGCCGAATCGAAAAAAGAAACGCGCGCGATTACAAGGCTAATGTTACAAGAAATCCAATGTCGGCCGTAAAATCAGAACAATGTGTACTTTTGGTGATATCGATAATGATTGAGGTGGGATCGATCATCGTAACGTCGTCAAGTCGTCTACGAAGAAGCTTTCTGGGTTCTCCGCTTAGGGTTCGTCGCAGGTGTCCTCTTCTTGGGCGTCTTCTTCGGGCTCTCGCCCTCAATGTACCTCATCAGTTCGTCGATGTTCCTCTGGTCAACACGGCTAGTGCCGCTCCTGGGGCGGTTCGCCGTCGTAGTCTCGTGAGCGGTTTGTCCGACAGCAGCCTGTGGGCGGAGAGCGCCACGGTTGCCGAGCTGGAGACGGCGCAGGCGACCGGAAGCAAGAGCTTGCGTCTGCTTTGCCTGCGTCACAGCGCTGGTAGTGAGCTGCTCGAGCCACCCCTCGGCCTCCTTCGTATTGCGGTCTTCAGCACCGAGGACCTCTCTGAAGATGTTGTAGGATTCGCGCATCCGGTTCACTGCGCCACGCATGTCCTTGACCAAAGCTAGCGACTGCGCAGTTTGGAAGAGCAGGGTGGCAGTGTTGATGGAGTTCTTGCCGGACACCTCTTCGCAAATGCTGAGAGAGGCTTCGAACCACACCTTCGACTCTGGATAGTTCTTGAGAGACTGGAGCATCACTGCTGCGTTGTTGAGTGTTGTGATAGAATCGGGGTGGGCCGGACCGTAGACGACCTTCCAAAGCTCCAGAGCGTGTTTGACATAGACAAGAGCAGCCCTGCCGTTGCCAGTGGCATGCTCAAACAGAGCGAGGTTCAGATATGCCAGGACAGTTTCCGTGTGATCAAGACCGAGAGTACGCTCGGATACGATAACAGCCTTGTGCGCCAGCTCAAGCGCGGCTGCCTTGTCGTCTAGGTTGAAGAGCAGGTTTGACAGGGTGTGGTAGACACGAGCAACTTCTGGGTGCAGGACGCCGTATATCTGCTCGTGTAAGGTAAGAGATTCCATCAAAAGCTCCTGTCCCAGTTCCTTCTGATCTTGAGCTACAGACATGCGGCCGGCTTCCAATGCCTCTTCAGCCAACAAGCTCTTCGGTGAAGCTTCTTTCACAATGGGAACGATGTTCAAGATGTCGTCAGCGTGGAAAGTCTGAACGGTCTGCGGTGCTGGGCTGGCAGCACGGGCAGGCGACGTCTTGCCCTTCTTCTTCTTGCTCGAGGTAATATGGCCGTTTGTCGCAGATGCTGGGGTAGCGTTCGATGTTCCGTTGGTCGCGGCCTGCTTCGTGAACGCGTAATCCTTGTTCTCGAGCTGCAGACCAAGCTTAAGGGCAACCTCACGGAGCATCTGCAGCTGCTTACCGGGTTCGATCCATGCGCCGTCAAGTTCATAGCGGTACCTCAACGCGACTTGCGCAATGACCTCCTTCTTGACGTCCTCGGGAGTCAACTTCTCAAAACCGAAGTCGTTCTCAGGGTAGAGTGACTTCAGGTCGGCATCGCACTCGGCCACAGGCTTAGGGTTCAGCTCGCTGCCTAAGAGACAATTGAGCAAGTGTGCAACGCACGGGGCTGCGAAAGGCGCGGACACATTGCGCAGCTTCGCGTTGGCAAAATGCTTGAATCCACGAGCGATCATCTCTTGGATTACAAGCCGTCGAAGGGCCTGCAGACGCGGGTCCTCCTTATCAGAGAGTTCGGCTAGCTCACCGAGGTATCGGATGTTGATGCCACGCTTGTGCATAAGTTGGCTCAGAGATTGGCCGTCCATTGGAAATCCCACCTCACCGTCTTTGAGCTCGTCGACCAACCGGGGGAGAACCTCGAAGAGCAGATGGCTACAGGCAGCACGGACTTCGGCTTCATCCTTGGCCCACTCTGCCTTGTCCTCCTCTGTTTGAGGATGCTGACCGCAGAAAACATCCGGGTTGAGGGCATACTGGAAGCCGGAGATGTCCACACGGTCTTGATCCGCAGCTTCGGCTTCCTCCTTGGCAACCTCATCAGATTCACCTTCGGATTTCTTGTCGCTTGCCTCCTTTTGCTCCTTCTGCTTGGAAGCTTCACCCTTCTTCTCTAGCTCCTTCTTGACGTATTCGCGCAGCTTCAATCGGCCAAAAGACTCCACGAGCTCAGGGCGCAGTGTTGACATGCGGTGGGGGTAGTCCTTGCCTTCCTCCTTCTCACCATTCTTGCCCGGCTCGCTCCAGTGCTCCTCGATCCAGCTGACATCGACGGGAGTAAGACGGTAGAGATCAAGAGCATATCGCCTTCCATCAGTACCAATTAGACCCTTGGTCTCCACACTACCCTCAAGCTCATGTCGCACGTTGTCCTTATCCCAGACAGGATGTCTCTTGACACGGAGCGCCTTGGAAAGCTGCTCGAAGAGAGGGATGAAGGATTTATCGTCGGCCACGATTTCCTTGCCCTCTACTGCGCCATAATCGATCTGGTGCTCTCCCGGGTCGCGCTGCTTAAAGATGCCAGGAACAATGCTCTGTCCGACAATGCGTTTGCCGAGATAATCCACCACGACGGTACCAGAAGTGAACAGGTTAGGGATGTCTAGGTTATTGACTTGTCGGACACCGAAAACGTCTTTGCCGACGGCAACACGTGCGGCCTCATCGCCACCTTCGGTACCGAATGTACCGACACCATCAGCACCGAAAGAGTAGAAGATGTTGTTGTACACGAAGATCTGAGCGTCCCTGGCTTCGGTAGGGTTCAGGGGCGCGATCTCGCCGCGGGCTACAAGCATAGCTCCGCGAGTGGCAGCATCGTTGTAGTCGGCAAAGAGCTTCGAGGTGAGGCGCTCGCGGAAGACACGGTCCTGGACAGCCTCCTTGGGCATCTCCCGAGTAGACTGGAACTCTTCATTCCAGTCGCGGAGGGTCTCGGTGTTCTCTACGCCCGAAATCAAATAGCTCTCCTGTGTCCGCGCAAGATCGGGTTGATGTGTGGTGTGGGTGGAGGTGGGTGGAGGAACGAGCCATGGGTTGGCGGGGATAGCATTCGAGAGTTGGAAGAAGGTAAGCGGATCTTTCTTCTGCGTGTGCTCCAGGTAGGTCTGGAACGCTGAAGAAAAGGAAGGAGAGAGCTCTTCCAGAAGAGTCAGGAGCGAGTGAGCTGAATGCGCCTTGGGTGCCTGCCGAGGGGACGGGTCAAACTTGGCATTGGACGACTTGTTAACATAAAAGCCGGCCACTGTCGCAGTGATGTGGTGCTGCTCGTTCTCGTTGGTGGTGAGAAACAAGTAGAGGAGGTGGCCCTTGGACCGCAGGTGGTAGGGAGGCGGGTTCCAAGGCGACACAGAGATGGACTTGACGGTCTTCGGTGCAGGTTCCGGGGCTGGTACCTGCAGCGTCTTGACAGAGCCGCCGGACATGAAGTCGTAGTCGCTCAAAGGTGTCTTGTCAGCCTCTTCCTCCTTGGCTTGTCCTGACTCGTCTAGTCCCACGCTGTCGTGTAGTGACAGACCGGCCATGATGCCATGAAGAGCATCAGTGCGATCACCCGCAGCGCCAATCAGCTCCCGTATGCGGATGACGTGCATCCTTGCCTCCTTCTCTGTGTACGGGTCCTCGACAAGAGTCAGGACAGCATCGGGTTTGAGACCCGGCACCTCGGAGAGCTCGACATAGTCGTTGACACGCTGACCGTCAAGCTCCAGATGGAAGCACGAGTACTGGAACAACTGTGGGGTTTCGATGAGGGCCTGGCGAAGGTCCTGCACCTGCTCCTGGGTCGAGATCTGGTAATGATTAGTGCTGTTTCCCTTTTATTCAACATAGTCGACATACGGTGATGGCGTGCTCATACGGCGCATGTGGCAGCTTGATTGTTATCTGGAAAATATCTGCATCCTAATCAGCTGTTGTCCTCTCCTTTTTTTTTTTTTTTTTAGCTCCAAACGTACTGTCGGCATGGCCATTGACCGCCTCCTCCTTGGCCTGCTCTACAGTGGCGTCTCCGTTGGTCGTCGGCTGGACGGCGTCGGACTCGTTGGTGTCTGTTGCGTAGTTTCCGTAAGCATAAAACTGCGACATAGCCATCGTGCCCGTGAATTGGGTCGCGTGGCGGCGTGCTGCGGTTGCGGGAGCTCACCTGGCTTGGAAGCGTCATTGCTCGTCGACATGATGGCGGGAGGAAGGTGCGAAGGGTATCCGATTACAACTCCAAAAGCACCGTTGAGAAGGAAGGAACGTCTTTCTACTGTAAAGATAATATACAGAAAAGGAGCATTAAAGTACAGAGGACGCGTCAAGATAGATGCGGGAAGGAGACAACTGGAGCTACTGTATCATGCTCCAAAACTTTTTCGAGCCGAGTTGAGCACACACGGGCCCGCTAACCCGGGGCTTCTCCGACGCTGCCGAAGGCCCTGGCCTGCGACCATCGCAACGGGAAATGCGCCCCGAATGACGCTCTGTGGACAGACATGACGGCATTGGTTACACACAGAACCTCTTCAAAATTGTGTATATAGGTCTCGGGAATCCCAAGATGCTGCTGGACGCCGCGCAGCCGCTCTCGTCGCTGCGGCGTCTTCCCCGTTCCATCCCGAAGCAGTAGCACGGACACGCGCCCTGAAATTTGGCGTCATGATAGTCCGCCGAAGCCCCTACAAGACCTCCTCGGAGCGCGCAGGTCCTCAATTGACGGCGATCTTTCATTTTGCAATTGATTGTTGTCGCCTCAATCGCGCGCGCACGCCTCCCAGCGACTCGTGTGGTGGTGGTGTTGCGCGACACAGCTGCGCGTCAACATGTTAATGCGCCCGGTAGCCCTTCCCACTGGCATCGCGCGCGCCCACGCCCTGTTTCATCGCCAGCACCCACATCCCTCCTTTGTGCGGTTACAGCCGGCTGGCCGCACCGCTTTACAGCTCTCGCAGCCCGCATTCGCCCGAGCTCTGACGGGCCAGACAGGTACTATCAACCTCGACGAGGAAGCCACGCCCCACTGACTTGCGCGCTGCAGGCCCTCCCGCGCCCGGCAACGATGCGCCGAATCCTGTCGATGATACCGTCGAGACCATCAACGAAGATGAAGAGGAGGGCGGGAAGTGGAAGAAGTACAAGGGCACGGCCTTCAAGATGTTCGAGGCAGCCGCGACCACGGGCGCCTCCATCTTGATCCTCGGTCTTGTCGGTTACAGCTACACGCGCTACTACAAGTACAATGTGCTGTCAAAGATGGAGAACGCCTTCACACCCGGCGACCCAGTCCTTGAGCTGGCTGCCGCCGGGAAGGAGGTACCTCACGCCCCGCACGGAGATGGTGAAGGCGGCTATGACCGCTGGATACCGCGCGAGGAGCAGGACCGCATTGATAGTATCATGCGCGGCGAGGAGAAGGGCCGTTATCACTTGCTCATTGGCGAGAAGGGCACTGGAAAGAGCTCCATGCTGATTGAAGCCATGTCCAAGATCGACGGCGAGGGTGTTTCCATGATGGAGGCCCACGCCGATCCTGAGATTTTTCGCATCCGCCTGGGCCGCGCTCTAGACTTTGAATTCCACGAAGACAATATCGGAGCTCTCTTTTCCATCCGCGGGCCGCGCGACGCATCCGCTCTGCTGGACATTGAACGAGCCTTCAACAAGCTAGAAAAAGTCGCACTAAGACGCCGGAAGTCCGTCGGTCGTCCACTAGTCTTGATCATCAATCAGGCTCATCTGATCAGGGATGATGAAGATGGCCGGGATCTGATTGAGCTCCTACAGCAGCGGGCCGAACAGTGGGCAGCGGCGAACCTTGTGACTATGATTATCAACTCGGATAAATATTGGGTCTACGAGCGTCTGAAGCTTCATGCGACCAGGATGGAAGTCACCCAAGTCTCAGATCTTCCCAAAGACCGCGCCATGCAGGCCTTGAGGAACTACCGTATGAAGTACTACAAGGAAGCTGCCCCTGACTCGATCCTTGCCGAAGTTTACGACAAGATAGGAGGTCGTTTGACTTTCTTAAATCGCGTAGCCAAGGCGCATGATATGATTAAAAAGTGCGACGAGATCTGCGATATGGAGAAGACATGGTTTCTAAACAACTGCGGTATCCTCGGCACAGAGATGGACGATGATGTCATGGATCAGCAGAAGTATGCGGTAAGTCGTACCTTTGTCGACAACCGCGAGAACCACATTGACATTACAACCAGTCTACCGCCATGGTCCTTGCTCTTGCCTTACACAGGAAATCAATGGAAATGGAAATGACGTACGACGAGAAGGTCGGCCACATTCTCCCCGAGCTTCCGCTCCATCAAGCGCGGTACATCATGACTCGCGCCGATTTCATCAGGCAGCACCACAACCTTTCAATCTTTGCGATTGACAGCCACGCCAGGGTCCGCGCCGACAGCGTACCCATGCAGCGTGCCTTTGACGAAGTGTGCTCTGAGCCTGGGTTCAAGAAGTTCCTCGAAGCTACGCTGGATCGCATTGGCGACATCGAGAGCTTGGGCAGGACGAAGGAGCTTACGTTCAAGGACTTGTGGGAGGGCGGCAAGTACAAGATTACGACGAAAGACAAGAAGGGCAATGAGGTGGGCACAGTCGAGATGGAAACTGTCTCGCCGGCGGATGAAGATGAAGATGTGGGTGACGACAAGGACGATTGAGTGGTTTGAAGCGACGGCGGGACGTCACTTTCTCTAATGAGGGGGTTCAACGGGTTCGGACGCGCATTATGCGCATTACGCGCACCATGGGAACTCGGCTGTACGAAAACACTGTATGATTCGGATGTAGGTTTATGGGTTTTCGATTGGGGAGGACCATGCGGAACCTATGGGGACGACTGGGCGATACCCTTCCTATGTTACTATTTCATTTTTCGTTTTTATGCTGTTTATTGCGTTCTCATTTCCGTTCTCTAATCGTCAAAAATAAGATATACGTCTACATTTCCAACAGCTTTTGTTCATTGCGTATACACAACTGAGTTCTCTCACTACATCAACACTCCTGGAATGAAATCCAGGCGTGGTTCTTATTACTAAACAAACATCTACATTTCTACCCAAGAGTCGTATGTAGTAGTCCTCCCTTTCTTTTACAGCGATTGAACACTGCTTCCTGCCGCGCACGGCGCCCGTTTTCTCTCATGTCTGCCATATGAGTTGCGCCCGCCCTCACGACAGGCGTCGGCTAGCGCATCATAAGTCCATACCATCATAGCGAGCCCCTCATGCCTAGGTATCTCTCAGTCTGAGCATTGGGTACACATATCTCTTCCTTAGCCTAGCACGCACGGAAACTTTCCTGCGCATGTGCTCTTTTTGCAGCGTGTCACAAACCTTGGCGGCAGACTATCGGGTATAAGGTACGATGTTGTTCGAAAATTATGAGTGTCGATAGAAGGGGTTTAAGATCAACGGTTGATGCAGGAAGGAGAATGTTGCATTGATCGAAGCTCACCTCTATTTTGTTTATCAAAGCAAGAGGTGGTCCGTGCGTAGAGGAGAGAACCTGTCTCTCACCTCTCTCAGTTTGTTGACAAAAGCGAGAGGTTCCTAACTAGGCGATTCTCACCTCCCTCACTTTTTTTGTGAAAGGCGAGAGGTTACTAATTAGGCGGCTCTCACCTCTTTCACCTTTGTAAAAAAAAAAAAAAAAAAGGCGAGGGTTCCCAATTAGGCGACCAACTGTGGTGGGTCCGCCAAGCCACATTAAGGCCTTTAGTTCCACCATGTTACTCCAGCTCCTCAGCGTCATCTCAAAGCTCACAGCTCATAGATCCATCCATTTCAGCCGCAACCATGGACAACCTGCCGCAAGAACTGGTGGAGCGCATCTGCGGTTTTCTGACTCCCAAGGACCTCAAGAACACGCTCACAATCTCACAGAGCTTTCAGTATGCTTCAGAGCGAGCGTCAGGAGCTTACACCCAGTTTGACCTGACTGAAGAGAACGCACAACAATTCCACGACATTTATTCCGGCCGACGTTGGGCTTACCTTCGGCATGTTCGGTTCCAGACGCATGTGCCAGCTTACGACGAGGATGAGGCCGAGGGAACAGACGAAGAATATTTCGCAAAGCATCATTGCCGGGAATCGGCAGAGGAGCTTCGGATCAAAGACGAACGATTCACTGAGCAGATCAAATTCGTGTTTGACACGCTCAAAACTTTGGAGGGAAATACGTCGGAAGGCAAGCTGCAGCTGACCATCTTCGCCCCCATCCGCGAGGTGCGTGGCTCTTGCCCTCATCGTAAATGCGTAAGTTGGCGCTTGCACCTGCTCTCCCCCGACACGCTTCCCAAGCTCGGTTCGGTACGAGCTTTGCGTATCGATGATCCTACAATAATTTTACCGTTGGAAGAAGACAAATCGTTGTTGAAAATTGATCTGCGAGTTCTTGTGGACCTGGCGATGAAGTTTCCTCGCCTGGAATATCTGGGATGCAAGCTTTTTGCTGGCAGCGGATGGACGTACTATTACGGCAGAGAGGTTACCAAGCAGTACGCTCGCGACTGCGACCGAGCAGGACCTTTGCGCGACACCCGCCTGGAATTCGCCAATGCTATGGAAAGCGCCGAGCTACCTTCTACCCTACGTCAAGCTCAGCTCGATTTCCTTTGGCCACTGTCTTCAGCTGAACGGATTGCGCATGATGAAGCGCTCCCCAATCTGGTGGAACCAAATGTATATGATCCATTCAGTAATAGTTTGAGACTGCTCGCAAGTGGTTTGCGGAGATTGGAGCTTAAGGTGGTCGCCGATGTGAGCCTCTTATGGCCGATCGATGGCGCAACATCGTACCCAAATTTGGAAAGTGTCTGCATTCTGCTTCACATGTCCTCACCGACCGGTCGCTGGTACTTTGATGGTCCACAGGGCCACGGTCATGATGCTCAGGGCCTCGAAATCAACGATCAGTCTTACCCTCCCTTAGAAGACTCCACAGACGATGAAGCTCTAGATGAGGAAGCCGACGACCTTGGTCTGGACACAGAGGTTATTGAGCCGAAAGAATTCCGTGTTTCCCCCAACGACGAACTACTGCCTCCATTCCTCGCTGCATTTGCCCAGGCGGCATCGAAAATGCCAAAACTAAAAGAAGCTTGCTTGTGGTCCCCGCTCCGATGGGACGCGCCTGAGGACTTTGGCGACGTTACTGATGTTGCGAGACATACAGATTGCCCTTTGGCCTGGGGCATTACGTACATTGCACCCAGAACTCTTGGCTTTCATTACGAGGGTCAGCACTACTCGGAGTCGCGGCAGTTGTTCTGGATGACGGGGTCGTGGCGGCCAAGGGATGAGCTCCGTGACCTCTTCAGCCGCATTGGTGACCAAAATGCAGAGCTATTGGAGTATTGGGGACTAGAAGCCTGCGGCGGCAAGGAAAAACTGCCACTTCGCGATCCTTTCGATTACTTCCAGATATTCGACTACCGTAACCCCGGTTCTGTATGGCCTGCCGACAAGTCATTCATAACATACAAAACACTGCAATGAGGGGCCTTGAAACAATGAGCAATCGAATATCGATTATCCACCCTATATGATCTACATCGGAGCAAAACTGATGCGGTTCACCTTGTTCTGTAAAGAGATTTCGCTGCATAGGTAGGACGCCTGAATGCACAAGAACGATTTATGTTTATCTTGTTTATGTTTATCTTGTTTATGTTTATCTTGTTTACGCTACGTACGAATTCTATGAGCTTTTGTCGACAAAAACAGATAATGCGCATTATGGGAAATTGTTGGCCCGCAGGCCTAGGCTGTGCGAGTTGGCAACTTTCAAAAATAAGTTCGATAAGGACTGGCGGTTACAGATCCGCATGTGGGGCATCACCTGCAATTCCAGGCGTTTGCCCATTTTTGATCAACGCACTACTCTGTACTTCTTGGACTCTTTCGTCTTTTCCTGTCACATGGATTCTGATATAAGCTGAGGATTCTGCGACGCATATTTTTGATTTTTTCTCCGTCGGAGTCCCGTCACAAGCCTGTGAGAGTCGGAAGCGCCCCCTTTGACGATACGAACTCAGGGTAATACACTCAGCCCTACCATCCTAGCGGCTAGCGTAACATCGCCGACTAATACTAAAAAGGTAGTAAGGCAGTGCTTCTCACGTCTATGCACGGAAGATTGCGCGTCGCCGCCCGCAAAAGGATCATCGATCGCCGTTTCATTTCGCGACGCTGTGCATGAGCATAGGGCGGAGTCGAGATTAAGCTTACTTGGCCCGGCCTAGCGCCACAGATGTCCGATCCTATGTGAGAACTTGGGGCGGATGGACCTCCGCAGGGGCTCTGGGGGCGAACATCACGGGGAATGGGAGGATGGCATAAAGAATACAGGTTATCACCAGAGCGTTGCTTTTCAGTGCGGTGCTCAGTGACCTCATTTTCTTTACATATACGATATTTTCTACATTCACTCGTTGCAGCTCTGTTAGAGCGTTACTCTCTTTTTAGTGTACCTACATCCACATCGTTCTTTCCTATTCGTGGATCAGGGCATTGGTTGTATCTTTTCATTTCTTCGACATGAAGTACGCCGCTTCGCTCCTGCTCCTCAGCAGTAGTCTGCTTCACCCTACAACGCTCGCGCAGGAAATCGACGAGCAGATTGCCGCCTCCTGGACCAAGCAAGGTATCTGCGCATATTTCTACGAGAAGCCCGGAGCCTGGAAGTCTCTCAGCGAAACTTGTGTCAAATACTGCGAGAATAACGGCGGACACGGGTACTCCGAATGCGACCACTCTCCCTATAAAGACTTCGATCTCCCCAATGGTATTGATCAAAGCACCATTGGTAAAGATGATTCGGGTGATGTTTACGTCCCGTGCAATTGCAAATGCGAAAACCCAGATGTTGAAGGCATCGCCACAGCAATCCTGGACGTCGTCATCGAGGGACTGAGCCACCTTGACGAGATCATATGTGGTGTCTTCATGACAGCCATGGTGTCTGTCGTCGAGATCGGTATCGACTTAATTCCCGGAGGTGCCGAAGCCACTGCTGCAGCCAGGGCTGTCCAAGGCGTGAAATCCTTCACCGAGAATGCCTTAGATGTCGCAGATAGCATGGGCAACTGGGTTGGCAAAGCTTGCGGTATCCAGGACCCGAACTGGCCCAACAGCCTCTTCGATATGCTGTTGGCTTCTCCTGATTCGTATGGTACGAGCGTTGGATGCAAGAAGAAGAACAAGTCGGAGTGCAAGAGCGTCGATCCGGTCCCGGACAAACCGAAGTCGAGGGGCCCTAATGAACCGGCCACTAAGGAACCTGATCCAGTCACGAGTGCGCCTCAGGCTGATCCTACGAGTGTTGAAGCACCGCCGGCCACTTCTGATGTTGCACCGCCTGCGTCGTCCAATGCCGAACAACCGTCTCCCAGTGTCGAACCATCCCCCAGCGTCGAACCATCCCCGAGCGTTGAACCAACCCCGAGCGTTGAACCATCTCCCAGCGTCGAACCTTCTCCCAGTGTTGATCCTACCGCGAGTGTTGATCCTACCGCGAGTGTTGATCCTAC